>VZTE01002229.1:395284-408790 GCA_013397775.1 Eulacestoma nigropectus
GCTAAATATTAAGTTCTGAGCTTAGTGGTATGATTTAGAGAGCTGGACTTCAGTATCTAGAGACACTCTATACAGGCAGGCTCAGAAGCACAAATATAAATTCTGTGGGTTGAGCAGGGAGGTATTTCAAGTCAATCAATATGAAATGGTAAATACGTGTACATTTCTGTGCTGTTCCTCTCTAGAACCTATCTGTATGAAGAAGGTACTGCACAGATTGCTGCAGCTGGTGTCCTCTTCTGAGGCTAGACACCGGCCTGAGTAGGACATATCTATCACTCCTCTTCAGATAATTTCTCTTGAGCAGCCAGAAATGACCAGGTTGATACACAGACAAAGCAACCACAAAACAGTGCAGATGGTTAAATGTGTGCCTCCTGTATTGACTCTTATGTGGTTCATAACAAAAATATATATATATATAATTGGGAAAGAGGTCCAGCTACTAATGGATTCCATAGGCATTTAAAGATATATTTTAATATGAATGGATGTCTGACACAAGAACTGCAACAGCTGAAAAAAGCCTGGCAACAGCCTTCTTTCTATACAAGTTACGTTATGCACTAGACAATTGCTCTGCAAGGGCATACTTCACTCCTTCCTTCATCATATCTTGTTTTTCCCCAGAATAATCCTTATGTGGTTTCCTCACATTCATCCTCCAAAGGAGCAGTTGGTACTCAGCAAGAATTCAAACTCAAAGGGAGAAAACCGCAACGTGTATCTCCACACATTAAGGCTTGTGTGCATACTCCACAGGTTTCTTCTGTTCCCTTTCCTGTGACAATGTAAAGTCTAAAAAAAGGTGTTTTGGTGAACATTAGCAACATTATTCCTGATAAACAAACCAGGGCCAGAGAATTTTTCCTGATCCTGAGATCAACTAGCACAAGGATGGGCTTTTCTGGGCTCCTTCTCCATAGTCTAAAAGAGAATTAATTGTTCTTTGTGTGTGTTTCCCATTCAATGCATATGGGGTAACCTGGGTACCAGATACAGCAGTGCAGCCCATTAGAGAGATTCTCTCAAGGGTATAAAAATGGGAGAATGTGTATTATAAATGTGGATGTGGGGAGAGACACCTGAATATAAATTGGAAGTGAACACACCGGGCCACTGTCCCTGAGAGAGGCACAACTTGTGATGGTGCTGTGGCCAAATGCAGGACTCATGAGATTCGGGGTGAAGTATCTAAATGGATGAAACTCCTAAGAAAAGTGACAGAAAAGGAAGACAGAGCGGCAAGATTATTTCATTGACTTACTGATCAGATTTTCCAAGATTTTTTTTTTTTTGCACTCAGTAAAGAAGCTACTATTGGAATCAGTGCCTCTTTTCTTAGTGTTCTGGTTTCTAAAAATGCTCTGGAATTGAGTGTAGTTTGACAATTCAGTTTGTGTTTTTTTAATAACTAAAACATCTACCATCTGTGCAATCTGGTCTGGAGTATCAGTACCTTTTATTTGGAACTGTCTTTTATCAATGAAATAAAAGTGCTATTAACATATATTGTAAATGTAGCTGAATATCATTTTTAATAACTAGAGTTTACAAGAGGGAAAACTAATCATCAGATGATAGTTTATTAACGACACTGACTTGCCTGCAAAATAGATTTAATAAAACATTTAAGATTACATTGTCTTAAAGGAAAATTTTATGTGCTGGTTCATTGGAAAAATGATACTGATATGTGTGTTAGGCCAAGTTTGAGCACGCATGTGGATTCCCATTAACTGAAAACTGAGAGCTGTGGATGTGTTCTGTCAATCCTGAAATAAAAAACCCCAAACCACACAAACAAAAAACCCCACAACAACAACAACAACCACCTGTACGTTTTACCTCTGATCTCATTTCCATGAATGATTTAAATAAATGGATTACAGTCATATAAAATGAATTTTCAAATTAAGCTGTAGACTTCAGTGGGAGTAATTTGATTCTCAGTGTAGCTGTTACTGAGGAAGTGCTTGATTTTATTCTGGTTGCCATTTTGATCAAGTTTTTATGAAGCCGTGGGTTATGGAATAATTTCCAATTCCTTCCCTAAAGAAGTTCAACTTGTAAGAAGGAAAGAAAGAAGCCTGTGTTTTACAATGTACTAAGTAAATTAAGTTTATGAAAGTCTTATGCTTTATTAGTGCTTCAATGAAAAATAAAATTTAAATTTAGAAACTAAAACCCATTTATTTTAAATATACAATGACATTAAATATGGTCACTTCTCTCCAATTTGCTCCATTAGTTTGACAGCGTCATATGCTAATAGCTCTCAAATAATAAGAAATAAAAGCAAAAAATAAAAGGCAATCTTAATGCTTGATTTTCACACAGACCTAAATTAGGTGTAATTGTAATGAAACTAATGGATCTAAAACAAGTAAACTGTGAAAAGCAGGCCCCCTGTCCCTAGCAGTGCTTACTGACTTTTCATTTGTCAGCTGTTCTACCTAACATCTTGCAGGAATAGTAAGGTATGAGGATATTTGAGCCAGATTGCAAAACTTTAAAACAGGTGAGTAACTTAATTCTTTTCCTTATGAAACTAATTTTATAACAATACTCCTTTTTTGGAGACCTAGATGGACTCATTTGCTGGAGGGGGAAAAAAAGATGAGAAGAATGAACTTTGGCCATGTAAATTCCTTTCTTGAAACATCATACCCATAGTCAAATAGCAACTGCCCAAAGAGCACCTGAATCTCAAATTCCCCTACGACTTATCCTCAAGCATTTTAGTTTAGATATGCAAAATACTGTTTGAAGAGTATTGTAACTTGGAAGTATTGTAAAATGAACTCCTGGAGAATCAGGTTCTTCCTAGATGTGTTATGTACAGATGCTGTTATGATTCCCATTTAGTGGTGCAAACTTGTTCTCTGATATACTGCAGTTTAAAGTTACTTAGAAAAGAGTTTTTAGAAGTAAATAATTTAATGTGCTGCCTGAGGGGAGAAAGGATTAACTGCTGCAAACCCTCTTTTGATGCAGATGCATAATATCTGAAAATGGGAAAATACAGTAAATCAACAAGATAACCAGCAAAGTATGCAAAACCCCCATAGGAATAATCATAAATAGAAATAAAATGCGAATATAGAATTGGAAAATGTTTATACTGCCTAAGAAACCAGCAATCATAACAGCATCACATACATACTGCAATGTGGAGTCGAGCCAGTGGTCCATCTAACCCACCCAGCAATGTTCGTGATGAGAGGCCACGTACAGTAGAGTATAAGGGCAGAATAAACACATGCAATATTTCTTCCTAACATTTTCCTATCCCAAAGCAGACAGATGACATCAGACTGAAGACATTTTTTACCATAATTCCCCCTGTTCAGTGAGTATTCCTAAATTTCAGAAACACCTCCCTGTAACCACAAGGTCATGCTTCTGAGTTTCCACAGTGTCAGATACTTCTCTTGTTGTCCCTGTAGCATACATGAAAACTCAAGAAAGCAAAGCTTTGCATTAACCTAGAAACAAATTCATAGTCTCTGAAAATAGGTGTTACGTTCTCTCTGTGGGATTGAGCAGCCATAAATACAGTTTGTACTACTCAAGGCTAAGGAGTGTCGCAGGAAGGGGAGAGTCATGGAGTGGCTTGCTCTGGTTTCTCTCCATCATGTCCCCAAGGACAATACTGTCCAAGACAGCAGTTGCTCCACCATACAGGAGGGACAGAAAACTGCAAAGGTTGCTTCAGAGGGATCCACGACAGCTATGACAAGCTGGCACGTTAACACGACTCATGAAACTGCTGTGACCCGTCACAGTTTTGGAGGAGTTAAGCACAAGAAAGAAGCTGTTTCCCTGAGTCTTCAGCTCTCAGTGCCAGTAGATGCAGCAAAACTGATGCTAAGTGCTGATACTACACAGACTGTGTATCCATGTGGCAATATTGAATATTATAGGAATGAGAAATACAGCACTACTAGAAGAGAAATGCTTCAGTTTTCATTTTCTTCAAAATCATCCTTGACAAATGAGTAGTTCTCTGAGGTGTAGTTCTTTCCAACCCAATCTCACCTCACGAAACAGAAAAATTTCAAGAAGAGGTTTCTTTGTGCGAAGCTCCTCAGACCCCTGAATCAGCTGACACTAACATCTTTTAATTTGTTTCAAAACCACATTTCTGCTCTGCTACCACATGCATGCTCATTTCCTACAGTGCTTGTTCTCAGAAGATTATCCCATTCATTTTGGAAAAAACTCTTCTTAAGAGAACACGTGAAAGCGAGGACCTAAATTTGATCCCTCACTCCTCAGCCGGGAGTATCACAAAAATGTATCTACAAGAGCCTGTTAGCACAAAGACTGTAACAGAATTTACATGGAACATCACTCAGAGGAGGAGTGGTTCTTGTCTCTCCAGCACAAAGTTTGAGAAAAGAATAAGGATGGGGATACTTTATAGAGAAAAGAAATGCATTTGATTTAGGTAGATAGAAAAGAGTAAGGGGAATTGGGCAGCAATGTGGTGGCTTGACCGAACTGGTATTGTAACATTTTTATTTGCTTTCTGCTTCTGTCCTTAATTGGTTCCTTCTAGCTAGCAGCAGCCCTCCAGAGTACACAGTCAGATGACAGTCATGTTATGTCAATCCTGTGACAGATGTTTACTGATTTATCCTTAGGAAGGATTTGGTTTCCAGAGCTAAATTCCCAGGCATAAGCAAAAAACATAACATGAGAGGGTTTTATTTAATTCATAACTTTGTCCTCTCATGATACAGGTACCTATGTAATTAAAGAAAAAACAAAACAAAACAAAACAAAACAAATGTTTACATCCAAGTTGCATTATTTTAACAAAAAAAGAAAAAAAAAAAGAAAGGACTGAAGTTTAGAAAATGAACCCAGTACTCTGGTAAGAAAGAATAGGTAGCAAAGAAAAAGGCCAGAGAAGCAACAAGCTGAGGCATCACATCTGAATCCAGAATATTTTTAAAGGATACATTTGGAAAAGATAGTCACTGGATTTAAAGAAGGTGCTCATAGTAAAATAATGTAAAGCACTTAATTCCTCAAATGCAACTTGGGAAGATTATATTGCCTGTTGCAAGAAGTTTCTTGTAAGGAATTTGTCATGTGAAATGCTTGATTGAGTCAATCAAAAGATGGGATATTACACATTTGATAATTTTGCACATGACAGGCAGTATTTTGCTCCGGTAGGTCATTTGATTCACTGCAGGTGGCTCTGTTGGTTTCTGGAATATTGTACAGTGAATTACATGTTACACAAATGAAAGGCTGTTATAATTCTGGATAACATTGTATTTGATTCTATAAACATCTTTAGGCCTAATGCAGAGATCCCTTTGAATAATTTATCCAGCTAAGTGTCTGTGGTCCCAAACTTCTAATTTAAAAATGTTGATAAATGAAGTATCTCTTTAGCTAATAAATGAGGTATCTCTTTAGTTATCCTTTGTCAGCAACATTCATTTTAATGGAAAGTGAGTTTACAGGGTTACATGATTGAACTACTGAGCCAAGTCAGTGTTGGCAAATGATGGGCTAAATTATTGATGTTACACACTAATGAATTCTGATGAGAAATAAAATACAGACATTACATTTCAAGTGGTTCATAATTATTTTTGCACTTTAAAAGCAATTTTATTCTTTTTCCAAATCATACTGGTTCTGTAAAACAAAAACATAGTTAGTGATTATAAGCAAAATTATTGAGTTTGAGGCAAAAATGCTTCTGTAAGTTTTCTTATGCAAGTATAACGCTATTCACACTAGGATTCTGATTTCTTCTTGTACTTCTGGGAGAGGATAATTAAATTAAATGTCTAAATTTTTAAACTGCTGTCTTTAAACAAAATAATCTACTTTGCAACCATAGTTAAGAGTTCAGTAGATGAGTTTATAATCTATGATATATCATCATGCTTGCTAGAGATATTCTGAGCTACCATAATTAATTCAGGTGACGACAAAAACAGAAGAGCTGCCAAGAAGGAGCTTTCAACATGTAAACAGTTTATCATTAAACCTGTGTTTTGATATATGTTTAAAATGGGTAGAAGGAGGTTACTAAACTTCTAATAACCCAAAGTGATGTTGTAAGATTGAATCATTAATTTAAAATACCCTTTCTCTGAGCCTTTACTCACTGTACTGGATAAAGAAATTAAATTCCGTAGTTTTTACTAATAAAACCAGAGCTAAGCATTTGCTCATTTGGCAACAGAATAACTTCATAAATCCTATTCTTAATCTCATCTTCCTGAAAATGGGTTTTGTTTAACTTTTCTTAATTATACACTGAAAGTTTCTGTCAATTGCTGGAGAAGCAAAACTATGAAGTGTTGCTTCATTTTCTTAACAATTGAATAACCATCTTACTTGTTGGATCATTGTTGTATTTTCTTGTCAATCAAAACAACCACTGGTGTCTTGAAGGAGCAAGTACATGTGAAACCATTGCTTTGAGAAGGGAACTTTGTGAACCAAATTACTGATCTTTGAGAGGTTGTCATATTTGGCCAAGGTCTCAAAAGAGAGATTCATGAGCCAGAGGATCATCACATAAACCTCAGTGTTACCAATGATTTAGCCTTAAACTTTTCACTGAACTGTAATAAAATACTTTGAGATGTTTTGATCGTGTATCTGCTTTCCCATACTGTCCCAGATAGTCATAACACACCTACTCAAACCAAGACAGCTAAGCTCTGCACAGAGGTTCAAGGATACCTATGCAGTTTGACAGGGAGAACTTGAATTAATTATTTATGGATTTTGAAACACTGGTCTTTAAATCCAACTAATTTTCCTCTAATAGGAAGGACTCCACCTGAACTGTAGGTAGGGCTGAGAGCATTGCATATTGTGAAAGTTGTGAAGCATTTGCTTTTGTAATATCCATTCTAATGTCTTCCTTTTTTTTTTTTTTTTTAAATTGCAACATATCAAAAGCTTAGGCATTGAGTGCTGAAAACACATTTTGCCCATGATTACTAAATGTGAGCTTGAGCTCAGTAGCTCTGAAAACCACATTTTTACAGACTTGAGCCTGGTAATGCGTAATGCTTCCCCTGCAGTAAGATCTCAGGACTGCTGTGGTTTGAGCTGGGTCTAGGGGCTTTAGACTAGAGGTGTCCTGCCTGTGCTCTCATTTTGCCCAGTGGGTGCTGGAGGAGGAGGAAGCAGCTGGATTAGAATATGACAGAGAAAGAGCCAAAATGGAGCAACAGCTAGATTTGGAGAAGGCTTATGAGGTCATAAAATTGAGCTGCAGAGAAGGAAAGCTGTCAGTGGTCTGTCAGATCAGGGTAAAGCCCAGAACTGGCAGGCCTCAGAGGCTGAGGGGTGGAAGAAGGCAACCATTGGTTGGGAAAAAAAGATGGAGGCTGAGACTTGAGAGAGCAGCAAGGGAACAGAGGAAAACGGAAACAGGCAGTGCCAGAGATTAGGTCTAGAAAAGAAGCATGAAGGGAGAGCAGAAGTGACTGGGCCAGAAGTCTGGGAATGAGTCAGGTGCAGGAAAGACGGCTGGGAGTAGTCTGGGATGAGATGCAGCACAGACACTGGGTTGGGAAAAGTAGATGCTATGAGCTGAAGGGGCTTTGACTAGACAAAAAGGTTGAGCAGTAAATTAATGAATGGGACATACACAGCAGTCTACTGCAGTTGTTTTTTACTCCATTAGTTAAAGTGGCAGATTAAGTTTATTGTCACTAGCTGCTGATCAAGGTAAGGGCCAAATATAATGTTTTATATTCTTGGAGATTCGAGAGTTTAAAAAAAGATCTTGCAAGAAAATGATTAAGATTACAAAAACCCAGTACTCAATTTAGAAATGTCAGGATTGCAATTATTTATATAAACTTTATTCAGAGTATTTTGTGTAAACATTTCAACACAGATTTTAGTTACTTATGTAAAAAAGTAAAATTTATGTTACTTCAAGAAATAGAAATCCAGCTATCTTCAGATTCTTCAGATCAAGCAAGACAACTTTAACATTTTTTTTGCAAACTTCTCAATTCATTGTAAATGTTTCAGCACATTTTTATTCCATTGAGCTTTAAAATGTGAGTCTGTCAGGGAACGCGGAGAATAATCTGAGGTTTAAAGACTGCTGTAGAAGTGACACGACTCAATTTTTAAGAATTTGGAAGTCATGTGATTAGTCTCTTTTTTTCTTTTAAGACCTACTGGTTTGAGCAGCCCTGCTGACAGTAAGAGTAGCAGAGAGAGTATGCCTGCCAGTTCCTCAGATTTGGATGGAGTTTTGAGTGTTTGGCCCACAAATGTGAGTAATCAGGCCTACAGGTGGAAAGAACAAGAGTTCATAGACAGAGTTTCTGGCTTATAGATCTCTTTAGGGGGAGAATGAATTTTGCTGAATGAAAAAGGAAGTTTGTCTAGTAATTTCATCAACCTTCAAATGTATGATAAATAATGTATGTTACCTTTTATGTTACCAGATATGTAGTTACCTTTAATAAACTCTTAATTCTGTAAATCTATGTTTCGCTATTGAAAAAAAATTATCTATACATTTCTATTAGCACATTTTAAATTATTAAGACATTTCTGTGTGTACATGTTAGAAAGTGTAAGAAAGTGGACATTTAGGCCTATTCTGGTAATATACAAAGTTGGATTCCAGTAAGTGGTGCTGAATAGTGAAAAAACGTAACTCTTAGGAAATCTTATTTCAGAAGAAATTTAAAAATAAATCTCTTAGATTAGCTGTCATCCTTCCATTTTCTGTTAGGTCACAATTTTTAGTACACAAAATACTGATACATACTTCTACACAAATATTCTCTATTGAAAATGTACAACTGCAAATAACTAAATGATTCATCTCCAAAACAAAACTGATTGGGTTAATCTTAAAAACATGAAACGAATTTGTTTCTCTGCAGAGACCATTTTCTCGCCTCCATCATGGACAGGTAACTAGGAGAACTGTTTGTCTTCCTACTATACATTAGAGCTTTTAGGTGGCAACCACATTTCTGAACTCTTTGATTCATATCATATTAACTTCATACAGTGAAACTTTTAAGTGAAGCCATGGAAGAGTTGAACCAGTTAGGTGTTTCTACGCATGCTAGGAAATGTTTGTGGTTATATAAGCCTTTGGGTATGAAGCTTTGAAAAATAAAGGGTTTATGAGAAGCTTAAGGAGCTTGGTGCATTAAGGCATAAGTGGCGTAAAAACCTAAATGGAGTTGAGTTGTGCCAAATTGTATGTACACTTCATTTAAAAAATGGTAAAGGAAATTATGTCAGAATTAAGATATTGGAGTTTTGCCACGTGATAAGCAAAATCACAGACCATGAAAATGAGGCAAAAAAATCAAGCAAGCTCTAATTTCTTCTGTGACTTTGGCTTGTTTTGAGACTAGTTTTCATTCTCATACTGGAAAGGTCACTTTCATCATGCAGCAACAAAAGAAATGGTCATGAACTTTTAGTGTCCATGCCATGGCAGCTGTATTTGCCACTAAACCTACACAATATGTAAATTCAAAGATTTTGGTGGATGTTTGTCAGGGTCATCAACTCAATATAGAAAAATCTAGAGAATATAATTGCTTTAAGTATTTAAACAAAATGTGAGATCATATTTTGAAGAATTCCAGATGTTATTATGCAAAATTCATAAGCATTTGAGAGGAAAGCCATGTATTTTTAGGAACTAGACACTGGATGCTGATTTCCATGTTTCTTTAGAACATGATTAACTAAGTAACATATTTTTCAACTCATAAGAATTACCTCCATGAGCAGAAGCAAAAAGAGCTTGTCTCAATTGCCCTGCATTGTACAAAATAAATATTTTGTAAATGAATAATAAACCCAGAAAAATGTAACTTCAACATTTTAAATGGTTATTATGAATAAATGTGACTAAACACAAAAGCTTAGAACTAATTAAAAGGTGTGCAGCCATGTCCCCTCAAGAAACATTATCTGTCATCCAACCCCATATGTCTCCAAGACAAGACAGAAACAGCAAGACTGCTAAAGTGAAATCAGCAGGCAAAAAAGACACAACTGAGTGCAATCAGCCTAAATGGTGATAACTCAACCCATAACAGAGAAAAATAAAAGAGAAGGCATACAGATTTTGAAGAGCGTCAGCCCTGAGGGACACCATAACACACCTGTGTTAATAAGTTAGAGAACAAAAGATGTGCTTAAACTGGCTACCACCTGACACCTAAGAAGCAAGTTCAGAATGTGTGGTTTTCAGAGAGCAAAAGGGTAAAGCTGAGTGTAGCACGCAGGGTTCCAGTTGCTCCTGGCCTTAGTGGAACTGCACTGATTTTCTTGCAAGGAGGTAGAACAGAGTGGCATGAAAAGCACAGTTCTGCACAGCCAATAAAATATTTCCTCCATTACGAATTAGTATCCACTGAGGTGCCTGTGGCAGATTCATCAAAAATTCAAAGCCTCGGTAAAGAAGAGTCACTCCTTACTCTGGTGGCCTCTTGCAAAATTGCTCGAATAAAGACAAAACAAAGACCAAAACTCTTCTGGTGTGAATTGGTGTAGTTCACTACAGTGGAGTTATTTTGAACTACAATAGCTTTGCCAAAAAGTTTTAAAGATTTCAGGCTAATCAAGCAACTTGAGTAAAACTGCAGAAAATATATAAGTAACCACAGCAATCTTTGATCAGAGTGACAGACCTTGGGTTGATTGGTGCCTTATTCTTTGGTGCCTTAGGTAGCTATGTCCCCCTAATGAAAATTGACAAAACTGCTACTAGCCGAGGGATTTCTAAACTCTAAATTCTGTATCACTTTGTGCTGGTGTGAATGGTTATCAAAGCTGCTGATCCATTAAAAATTAAGCCAATAATCTTGAACTTAATAAAAAGGTACCTTTGTCTTCCCACCATCAGAAAAGGTATGTGTGAAATCCTTTAAAGTTACAATGAGAATAGCGATGATAACTTTTCCTGTAGCACTTTGACCACCAAAATAATTCTGATATAACTATAGTCAAGATAAATCATCTAAAAGGATGGTCTAAGTTGAAGACTGTCAGAATTAAAGCACAGGCACAGTCCCAACTAAAGCTACATCTGCCATCATATATCATTTTTGCAATTAGATAGCTAATTGAACTTACTCAAGAGCCAAGTTATTGAAACTCCAAAACATTACTGGAAAAGCAAAAGTAATTAACATAATAAATACCTTGCCTGTACATTAGGTACAAAAGGTTTTACATATTTTCAGTTTTTTCAGAATTAATGAGATTACTTCTATTATTTTCCGCTGGACTAAAAATTTATTTAGTAATTGTTGAAGGATTTTTGAAGGCTGAAATATCCTCCAGCAAACCATAGAATATGGACTGTGCTGACAGTGATGGTAAAACACCTGAAAAGTACATCTATAATGGAGTGCGTAGAATTTTCTTTGAACAAGAACAAAACAATAAATAAATTTGAATAAAAACAAAGTCTCTCTTCAGAGCTGTTGTGCATATATGCAAACTTTCCAGAACAAAAAGAGCAGAGCACTGCTCATGTGCTTCTAAGGCACTTCTAGTGCATTCTCTCAAATCAAAAATATCTCTAGACTGTAATCTCTCGAATTCTGCTACTGGTTGCAATCAGAAGCAATAACGAAATTTTTGAAAAATTAAGGAATTTTGAAAAAAGGTAGAGCATCACAAGATGAAATAGTCTCACTCAAGAAAAAGCCCTGCACTTTGCTCAGAAGAAAAATGAAATAGATGAAGAACTAAAATTGGAAGTATAAATAATTTCAGTCATTGATCTCTGTTCTAGCAATTGATTTGATTGCAAACATATTTATTCTTTGCTATTAATATGGAAGAATATCTTATCCCCTTTTTTAAGATCACAATTGAAATGCTCAATATTAAAATTTCATTTTCTTCCAGAAGTGCATTCAGAAAATATACAGACACTAAGTAATCAGTTAATTATTCCTGTTTCCAATGCAAATATGAAATATTGAAAAAGCAAAATGGCTACAAACATCATGATAAAACCCAGGAAATTTAAAATAGCATCTTGGTTTTTTAAAAAAAAAACCTTTTCATGTCGCTAAACAGTACTAGTGTTGACAAGTAATGATGAAATCTCTGGTCAAATTTGTCTTCTGTTCTGAGGCAGCTCTTTATT
Source organism: Eulacestoma nigropectus (assembly GCA_013397775.1). NCBI lineage: Eukaryota > Metazoa > Chordata > Aves > Passeriformes > Eulacestoma > Eulacestoma nigropectus. The sequence continues at coordinate 407,442 of VZTE01002229.1, forward strand.
TTCACATCACAATTCTCCCAAAACTCTGATGCTGGGTATAACTGGAGGGTGTTGGTAGTTAAAAAGCACTTGATGAAAAGGCTGAAACCTCCTCCATTATCTACTTTTAAGTCTCTTTTTGGATCTCACCCAGGTCACGGCTTCTGTAAAATATTAGAAAACACTTAGGCAGCCAATGTACTGTATCTGCTGCCTCTCCTAATGCACTCTTCCTCTGTCATTCACCTGTTCCTGCTTGCTCTGGTCAAGGAAATGCTGGGACAGAAGCTCTGATGAGCAGGAATCACTGTTTTGCCACACACTTCTCAGTGCAGCGTGTTCTCATCCGCATACTTTAATGTTAGAGGGTCCTTAGGAACAACAAAGTCAGGATATTTCTGGCTGAGAGAAAAGGAAGAGAGAGGAACAACTGTCAGATTTTATTTTAGACGTGTGTGCCACTATGTTAATGTCATCAATGAGAGAACTGATTGATCTGACAATAACACATTTACAAAGACAGCAGTCCATATATAATTAAACAACTTCCATGACCTCCAAAATATAAAACCAGCACATTGCTGAAGGGAAGTCCTCTCTTCTACACACCTTGGTAACTGCTCTTAGCTAAACTACTTCCATTTAAATTTTATATTTTCTCCTTGTTCATGATTTTAATTCTAAGTTATTATCAGTCAAACTGCATAAAAACATAGCAAGAATATCAGAATACCAGAAAAGGATCAGACTATCAGAAAAGTATGTAATGGATAATGAAATCAGAGAGGGAACAGAATGTTTTCCATGCTTTGAACAAGACATTGTCACTGGTAGGTCTGAGCTACTCAGCTCTGAACACCCCCAGATGGTGCTGGGATCTACACCTAAAAGCTCAGTTTAGGCCTGGTTCCAGCTAGCTGAGTTATTCAGGGTGACAAGGTTTACTGACATGGGTTCTCAGCAGGGACAGCATGCATGGTAGAATGTGTGCTAAGGTGAAGGTCTTCTGCCACACTCACCCATTGCTGCAAGGACTGGTTGTTGGCAGAGGAGTTCCAATGCAGATGATGTTTGCAGAACAGCTATTAAAATATTGCAGAACGTTAGATTAATGTAAAGATTTGTGTGTGAGGAAACCATCTGCCACCTGTGGCTTCTATGTAACCCCCGCTGTTATTCATGAGCTTTGGGCTGCCCACAGATCACCTCTGTTCTCCTACTCACTACTGGAGTACTGGAGTAGCTGAACACAGGAGAGAACAGAAATCATCTGAGAAATCCTCCCCAATGCCTCCCCTCAAAAAAAAAAAAAAAAAAAAAAAAAAAAAAAAAAAAAAAAAAAAAAAAAAAAAAAAAAAAAAAAAAAAAAA
>VZTE01002229.1:408833-429212 GCA_013397775.1 Eulacestoma nigropectus
AAAAAAAAAAACAAACAAACAAACAAAAAAAACAACAAAAAGAAGCTTTTCCAGTTTTACAAATGCTAAATGAGGAATTTGAATGAAAAAAAGTGTTTTCAGTGGCACAGAGGCCAGTGCCATATTTGGCATATGTAACAATCCTAAAATTCCACAGAAGAGTATTAAAACCATTACTAAAGTATAAAATCTGAATATATTTTTATCTTAACTATTTGTATTGAATTTCTGATTTTGATATGATTGGGATTTTGTAAATCTCTTGCATAAGTAGAACATACGTAGTAGAACATATATGATTCCATAAAACATATATGGAAATCTGGAATTGTAAAATAAAAATCCTCTTAGTGAGATACTGAAAACAGATCTTCATGCTGATGCAACTTAATGGAATTCTAGAACTTCTTCAAGTTAAATTTTACTTTAATGCATCGGATAATAAGTGTAAAGTGTAATTACATAATATTAAAATGCAGTAAAATTGTTTCTGCAATCATACAATAAAGCTTGACTGTTATATATTAGACAACAGAGATTGCAAGAATATGCTGCACTAAAGCTGCACCAGCAATGTAACTTCTTTTTCAAGGAACAAGTCTGAAGAAATATTTCACTTAAGTCTTTTAAAAACCCTTCACAAATGCCATCTGGTTATGGCCATTAACTATGGGAAGAGATTTAAAGGAGTGGCTTTACAGAAATGCTAATAAGATACAACAGCACAAGACAAAAATAACAAGAACATTCAAACTATACTGTACAGTAGTTATTTTCCCTGATAAATATATTTATCTGGGGAACAAGACATAAAATGAAAACCCATACATCGTTGGAAACCATTTTTAGATCTCATATACCCACAATGTTGCTTTTTTACAAATAAGGGAAAATTATTGTATAACTGAGTTAGGAAAGTGCAATACTTCCTAGAAACAGTCCCCTTCTAAAGATATGAAATACGAATACAGTGAAAATGACAATGTTGTTTACCACGGAAATAATATTTGCACAAAACAGGACAAAATAACATCTTCTAAAACAACTGAGCAGCAATAGCGATGCCACTCTGTGTTTCAAATACTTATATTCAATGTATTTATAATAGTCTTCTCTAAGGTTTGTGAGAAATAAATCTAATCTCCCCCTCTTTTTTCAATCTATGCATGGTATATGTGCTAACTTACTGAATTCATCCTTCATGCAATTCCAGTTTATTAAAGAGGTTAAAAATTTATAAAACTCTGATGGGATATGGTTTTAATGCTTCATCACACTACCCATCATTTGCTTTTCAATCTAGATCAGAATGATCTCTCCGACTTCCCTGCAATCACCTACCTGCACAGCTAATATTTTCTGAGTGTTCTCCTGAGAGGCTGCCTGGATCCTCGCCAGCCCAGCCTGGCTGGAGAGGCTGTGCTGGAGAGGGTCCGCCACTCGGCCAGTGTGGCCCCTCTCCATCGCCCCTGCAGCACCTGCAGCTGGGATGGCCACGCCAGCGGCCACACCAGCAGCGCCAATGCCGATAGCCATGGACACGGCAGCAAGGGGGTCAGGGTGGGGGGAGGTAGGAGAAAAAAAAAAAAAAAAAAACAACAGGAAAAAAAAAATTAAATTCCCAAGTCAGAGCAGGAGAGGAAATTAATGGCAGCGTTCAAGAAGAATGATGGAGGGAAATATAGAAAGCAGTCAATAGCCCATTCTGCGCTGTACGGACCTGACAGGAATTTCACAGTCTCTTGGTTTTTCAGCCCACTCATGTGCATTCATCAGAAACCAGTCACATCTGGCTGCCAGGATGGGGGGTTAATTTTCTCTAAATGCCTCAGCAGTTTTGTTCTAGCTGAGGCAAACTCTGTGACTGCAAAGCTGATGAGTAAAATATTTCTACTTCACCCAGTTTAACTCAAAACCGATAGCCTCGGGACATATTGAACCTTTCTTAAAAAAATAATCTTTTGAAGCTTTTTGAATGGCACATCAGGTCAGGCCAAAGTTTAAAATGCAAGTTTAAGACTTTGATGGACACAAGGGCTTTTTTTTGTCCCTGTGTAAAGCTTATCTTAGCTTGGCAATATGTGCTTTAGTGCATGACAAAACTAAAGAGAATTAACTTAGCCATCAACTGCTCAGGGAGAACAATAACAGGAAAGAAATTTCCATATAGAAGTTCCTATTAATCTACCCAGCTATAACCACATGACATGAAAGCATCTAATAGCACTAAATTGCACCAAATGTGGTGGCTGAGACTGACACTGCTTAAAAAAAGATTTTTATATGGACTTATAGAAAAGATAACACTTATCTTACGAATCGCATTCAGCACAAAGGATCCTAAGTGAAGTGATTCCAAGTGGGAGTACTTACCTGAAGGCATTCTCTTTTAGCTAACAGTAGTTATTGTTACAATCCACAGTTAAGACTAGAATCAATTTTTCTTTAATCTGCAAGTATTTGGAACATATAAACAGAGTGTGCTGGGTCTCGGTCTAGAACAAAAATGTTTTAAAGGGATCTGAAAACCAACCAACAGAGAATGTATTTGAAAACAGCTGTGGGTTTTGGCAAATTCTGCAAATGCTGCTGCATACTCTAGACTAGTTCTAATTTAGAAAATGGACATCTAAACCACGTAATTCATTGCTTAGTGGAAATACACGGGTTTGCATTTCATCAAGTTAATTATTTCGATAAATTTCATAGCTATTGTTATCATGAAGGCTTCAGGAGTATGCCTGTCAACCAGATTAACACAATGGATTGTACCATTCCTTTGGAAATATTACATTTCATTAAGGTCAATGCCACAGGTCAATAATTGGATCAGTTATAAAGAAGCTTTTACATGATAAGATATGACTGCTCTTTAGGAGCAAGCGCGGTGTACCAGGTGAAAAATACACTTTTTCAAAAGAATGTAGATTATAGTAATATCAAGTGAGCTATTGCAGCCTAGAGAGTAATTAATGCCCATTTTCAAAATTAATGGTCTGATTTTTGGAGATACCAGGTTTCCACAAGTCCCATTGGATTCCATGGAAGCTCTGAGTATGCTGCATCTTTCTAAATGAGGCTGTAAAATATTAAAGAAGATCTTTGTACATAATATTTTGTGTTCTGCCTGTGCATATTAAAAACATGAGGGAAAGTAGACAAACTCTCTCTTTTTCAATGGAAAAATAGAAAAAAACGCCAACTTGAATCACAGCCAACACCTTAGCCCAAATAGTACATTTTCCAGTTTGAGGAACCTTTTCTAAGTACTGGGGCTCCTTCCCTTCTATTTTAAGAATTATTTTGTTTCCTGAAATCTGTCTCTTCCTGCTTGTCTGCTGTTACTTTAACTGTTTTCAAATCTCACTTCTTCTGATGCCATTCTGAAGTCTGAAAAAGAATGCAGGTGAGAGAGGGGCAAAACATAACAACTTAGGACATATTAATAAAACAATCTGCTTCAGGCCTAGAAAAACAAAATAAGTAGAAAACCATTTTTGGGTTATCAAGATCCTGATTTTGTAAAAAGTTAAAATAATTCCAGGAAATGTTGCATTGCTATATGATAAGGAAAATGGTGGTTGGGGGAGCGTATGAAAGGATTTGACAATAAACAGTGAAAGGGATTGGTGGTTATCCAGTTCAGTGGCTATCCAATTTCTTGTCTTGAGAGAATTAAAAGACATTCAAAAGTTTTGAGGTTTAACTACATGAAAATTGCTATATTTATTGAGAAACTGACAGTTTATAATGGCTGGTGTCCAATACAACTTTTACTAGTGTTTCTCATTCCAAAATTACAAGTCTATAATAGCTGATACTGTTATGGATCATATTTCAAAATGCATCTCATATTTCAAAAACATTTTATTATGCCTAACATAATGGAGCCAAACCCAAATATTTATTCTTTTTACAATATTAATTGCAACATAAATAACATTTATGCATGTGGTCAGAAATACAGGTTTGTGAGAAACTAACAACTTGATCACATAAAGTTGCCTGCACTCTTAGAATAAACTGATGAACTCACTGACCTAGGAGATGCCAAGTGAATTCCTGAGTCAACAGCAGAGCTCTAGCTGAGGGAATGATTAAAAAAATAAAAATCTCAAGTGACTTAGCTAAAGAGAACTTCGAACCCAAAATCAGATTTCATAGGCTTTGTCATGATTTCCCTGTCCCTACAGGCACCAATACTGTTCTGCTAGATACTCTTCTTGGTCATATAACAGACATATAGTTATTAGCTTTTCCTGATCTTTTTTTGTCAGATGTAGAGACTTAGAAAGGCATGGCATACATGAGTTAAATACGTGTCATTGTTGCTAGCTTCTTTGGTTTTCAGTGCTGTGTTTCTTAAGTATTCTGAACACATCGAGCCAAATGCTGGCAGAGAAGGTAACAGCATCCATCTCCAGTGGTCAAGGTGTAGGAATATGTACAGTAGCCAAATATTTATATGACATTCACTTTGTTTTGGTGTTTGCTTTGCTGTGAGAGCAGGACTGAAGGAAAAAGGAAATAGACGAGCAAGCTCCAGATTTTGGGGATTCAAGAGGAAAGGAAACCCCAGGATTCCTGTTTCTGTCATTCTTGAATCTGCCACAGCTGCAGCTGATTGAGGTGGACGGGAGGACATTTTTTGCAGCAAGCAGTCTTCTCCTACCCCTCATCCTGAAAACATGGAAACAGTGAGCCAGTGGCTTTGCTGGAGCGACACCTTTGGGAGCTTCTGGGGAGGATAAAGGACGTTCTCAAGGAGTTGCCCTTGCCATTCTTCTGCTTTGAGGCTTCACTATCATTCCTATGGTGTTGTGGCTCCCCTCTGTGACTCACAGCAGAGGGCACCATATGACTCCATAATTATTTAATTCCTTCATTACACTTGGCACTAATATCATCGATAATATCAGCATGAATTTGGGAGAAGGATGTGTGAACTACCTAGTACTGTCTTACTAGAGAGGAACCTTATGATTCGGGGTACCTTAATCTGTTCTCACCTTTAAGTTTTTTGTTATGATAAATCTCGATACTTCATTAAATTCATACCTGACTTGCAGTAATATGAATTAAATAGAAATAATATTTTAACCTGTAATTTCTTATCTGAGGAATCAAACTGGATTAAAAATTATATGCTACTATTTGAAGCTCAGGCCTATTCAAGCCTAATTCATTATTCCAGTGACATTGTTTCTAGGTCCTTATTTATTAATGTTGCCACTACATTTGTATTCTCTATATTGCAAACAAAAGTTAAGATCAAAGAAAATCCCAGCCAGAAAGACATAACTGCATCTTATTTAAACCAGAACATTTATTACTTTTATTGCCTGGCAGTTCACAGGAAACAAAAATTTTCACCTGCTTCTCTTTTATTACCATCTAGCTGCATAGCACTAGAACAACACCGAGATATTTGTCAATGAACCCAAAGCTGGGAGTGTTTAGTTGTTTAAACACCAAAGGGCACATGGCCCCATTAAGAACATAAAGTGAACAGCACCTGGAACTCAGTCATGATGCTTTTTCTCAGCTTCAATTACCATTTCTGGACAGTGATGACATGCTAGCATCACCCTGGGTTACAATTACAAACCTATTTCTCCTCTTAGCTGTTTTTAAATAGTGAGATTCAGTTGATCTGAATACAACTGTTTTGCTTTTATCTCTGGGAATGAAAAGACCATCTATGAATAAAATGTTGTTTTATTTTACAAAATTATTCATTATATAAACATATTCCACATTTAGAGTACATACTTACATATAAGGTGTCTGATCTATTAAAATGGCCAGATTCTGGGTCACACAGAAAATACTAGATAATAATGTAGGCAAAGGCAGAACTATTATTCTCGAAAAGAACAAGCTTATCTCTAAAGAAGATTCTCCTTAAATTTTGCCAAACTTCAAACATTTGATCTAAAAATGTGCATGGCAGGTGTTTGCCTCAGGCTGAATTTGTTTGGATAGCCCAAGCAGTTTGCCTTTTTTTTTTTTTTTTGAGGAATTCTAGGCAGAATATATTATTGTGCTTCTGTTACCAAATTATACTGGTATTTCCTTTACTAGATGCAGTTTGCAAAGGGGACTCGCATTTTAGAGGGGACAGCATTTCTCTGTGTGATATGACTTTTTCATAAAAATATTCTGGTAAAAACTGTAAGTTTTTGGAAAATTATTGTCTGCATGTAATCATTAGCAAATGATTCCATTTTTATTTATTTATTTTTTAAACATATTGTCCTCTGTAAACATTCTTGGCCTTCTCAGTGGTCCTACAGTTGTTCAGATTATGTACCAATATTTCTAAGCAAGTAAGAATGCTTATTGCTGTGTAACTCTACCCTGTACATAAACCATCTTCACAAAGTGGTTTGTCACACATCAGATCAGGAATATAGAACTGAAACTTGATTGTTGTCTATAATCTCTGTTACTGTGGTCTAGGATGAAATTCATTACTGACAGCAATGTGCCTATCTGTGTACCAGCATAAATACCCATCTATTGGTGTTCAGAAAACCTAGAGAAACAAATTTTTGCAAGAACCGGATGGTTTATTTGGATCAAACTGTGAAGTCTGTGCTAAGGATGCTAAATTATGATTAAGAAATCCAACTGTTCATCAAAACTGGTGTAATTCTAACCATTATAGTTTAATCTACATTTTCCATAGCTATGATAGAATACAATAACACCAAACAAGGTGATCGAAATCTAGACCATAAGATGGAATATCCTCTCCCAGTGCAATAATATTTTACCAGGAGAAAAACTGGTTTTGTGTTTTCTTTCAAGTACCAACTGAAATTTCCTTTTTTTTTCCTGATTTTTCTTTCAGAAACAGCCTGAAAAGTAGGAACCAAACTCAGCCATATGGCTCAAGGAACGGGAATTTCTCTGATTACAGAGACTTTGAGACGTAACTGTGATGAAAAAAGGGTGATTCCAGACTAAAAAAAAATCCAAGCAAATGTAAATTGAAACATTTAAAAGAACGAGTAGCTGAAAATGATGCAGTTACAGTAGGTATATAGAGCTTCTTACCAAGCGATTAAAACCATTTGTGGATATTAAAATGAAGAAATGGACTAAGCATCAGCAAAAATGGAAAAATACACTTAGCTGAGGCAGATGAGAGAAACAGATGGGCAGAGCACTTCCAAGAAGTCTCACTAGACGCAGCCCACTATTTATACAATATTTTGATGAAATATTATGAATCTAAGCCATTTAACATTAACAATAACCAATTGAGATGTCAGTAACAAACACAGCAATACAGAAGCTAAAAAATGTCAAAGCAGAGAGCAAAGATCATTATCACAGAGAGTAATATTATCCAGTAGGATATATCCAGGATACAATATTTAAACTCATCTGAAAAAAAAAAAAAAAATCTTTCCTGTCCCTCCTGCAAGAGAAATCATTTGCCAAGTAATATTATACAGGATGTAAGATGATGTTGGGCAGAAATCTTAGTCAACAATAGGCTGGATTCAGCTGAGGTGAACACGAGTGAACTAGAGGTAGTCGTGGTAAGTACCACCATAAAAGTACATCATCAGTTCTCAAAAACAGCTGGAAAGCTTATGCACATCTGCAATCATATACTGAGCAGGAAATCAGGTTCACTCCTTGAAGAAGATGTAGAATGGAAGACAAAACACGCTTTAATATCAAGGCTCTTTGATATGACCCTGCGGAAATCTATTATGTTCATACCTCTGCCACACCGTACCCCTGGCATGTCAACTAAATAATTTAAACTCAGCTTTCCAGAGATAACTGAAAATTTTATCCTCTTTTTTGTTGTTGTTGGTTTTGGGAACCTGATTTAAATCTTTAATTTTTAGAGATAATTGGCAGTGGCAGGTTCAACAAAAAGCAGCGGGGAGATTTGGAATCGTAGTGTGCTATGAAGAAGGTTTGCTGCTGACAATGTTTCCAGGGATAGGTCTTTAGGCAACTGATTGCTATGTTAAGCAGCTAAACCCATAGTTATTTCATGGTATTGACAGTACAGGAAATTGGGATTATTTTGCTGAATTGTTTTATTGAAACGCAATTCTGTTTTACATTCAGTGACTATAACCCTTTTAATTCCATTCCTGATTGGCACTGAAATAACTGACCTTCTGGGATGCTACATAACATCATCCTGTAATTCTGCAGTAGTCCCTCTTGAGACATCAGTTTATTACAAAACGTAGCAGACCAAAATGCAACTAACAGAACAAGCATTAGCTACTACTCACTGCTATCAGTAGTAGCCTACTATGATTTCCAGATCTAAGCAAATTAGCTTTACATGTTGAACAGAGACTAATGGGTCACTTCTAAACCTACACATTCTCTATTTCCTGCGATGCTAATCTGGTATCTGAGGACCCAGTGAGTGTGTGTCATATTAATTCAACAGCGTACAGTGAATGCTAAGTTCTATGTAAATGACATAAGCCTTATCAGTTCCATTCATTGTTACAACTCAAACAACGGCAATTACAACAACTCTACAGGTCTTGGCACTGCAAGAATGGCAGATTTATTAGCAAAATCCAGTTAATATTTATCTTTTTATACTATTCCACTACCAAGTTACACCTGTACAATATACAAAGCTCCTAGGTAATGAGATATTTCTTTATTGTCAAATCTGCTCCACAGACTGCTGGTAAAGATTACATAGTTCATTTAAATAAAGCTCTTTTGTCAACAGGCCGGATATACTTTAAAAATGAGTAAAAGCCTCATGAAAAAAACAAATCTCAGCTGATGTGCAAGTATACGTGAAAAGATGCACTTGTTTTTTTGACCTTTTTCCAGTTGTTAATGCTTTAGTAAGCAGATTAGCAGTATCACATTTTAGAAAAGGAAAATTGTATTTCAAGATCCACTGAAAAACAAACTAAGTCTGCAAAATCAGAGTACATCTTAGACTAAGAACATTAGTGAATGCAGACAAAGACATCGACTAATGAAGGAAGAAAAAAATCAAAGAGTGATGTTGTGATCTTTAGCTGCTGTTGAGAAAAATGAAGAAAATAGACAATAGAGTAATATCAGGGTTTCTTTCTGTTTATTGTGGCTACTACTGAAATATCAATATGAAGATAGAAAGTGTTCTTTCTAGATAAGATTCCTAAAAATGTAGCCTAGAGTTTGATTCTGAGTAGATATAGAAAGTGTGATATTATTCTTTCCTCAAAGATTCCTCTACTTGCCAGTTTGTACTACCAGAGAAGGAAAATATATCTGTACTTATCATGTCTTTTTATATCATTTAGCAACACTTAGAATCAAATACTGTTATTTCATCCCCAGGAGCCTGAAGCAATAAATGGAAACATCTCAAAAAAGTGCAAATAATTGCACTTACTCCAAATCAAAAGTTTTATTTTTAAAAATTCTTTAATTTTTTTTTTTGCCTCCCAAACTCTGATCTGCAGAAGCCTACAACTTTTTCCAACTTCTGTTTGGTATTTGCACAAAGCCATTAGAGGAACATGTCAGACAGCGCAAGCTGAAGTGTCAGAACACTGCAAGTAAAGATTGCTCCAAAGAAATTTCTGACCTTGCCATTAATTTCTTCTGTTGAAGCAGCCACAATCCCTAGTCATTCCTTTTACAGATTCTGCTGCTTACTCCGCAGAAATTGCACAATAAAATACCATATCTCATCCTCTGTCCCCTCCTAAAGGATTTCTTGAGTATAATTGTTAACACATTTTTCAAAAAGTAAACTAGGGCTCTTTTGGCATGTAGTGTCGCTAGCAAATTTTTGTCATGAGCTTATCATTTTAAAACTAAAACTAATAAACAAACTTTAATGGGAATATATTACACTATTCCCCAAACAATTTGAAGGTGAGGTCCAAGATTAGCTTCATCTTTGTGAAGGGTGAATTTTTGCCTTCTTTGCTACCTTTGAAAGACACTAGGATTAATTATCAAAATGTACTTCATTTGTAGATCTAGAATAGAGAGGTAGCACCCTGCCTGTCTTGACTAAGGCACATCAAATATTAAGATGATAAACATTTATATTCAACTGTTGCTTCCAATTCATATAAAATATCTCCTGATCATTGCAGAATAGTAAAATGAAATTCAAAAGAACAAATTTTATCTTTTTCTGGTCAACACATACATTTATTAGTTAGCCCTTATAACTTCATGAAAATTCAAGGATCATAAATCAAGCCCATCTTGCTCTTTGGCCAGAAGTGAGCCTGTTGTCACCACAGAGTACTGCATTCCATTTGTGTTTCTGGGCTTTTGGCACCTGGCAGTGATGTCAGACACCAACCTATCCCTAGGTTTTGTGCAGCAGGACCATGGATTGCAATAACCTGGATCATACAGTGGGCCACTCTGCAGTTGCACATGTCCCTGGGTGCTTGGCTGAATCCCCACCAGCATCCCTTTATCCATGACAGAAAATTCACTCCTAGTTAACCATTTCAGGAATGACATGGCCTTCAGTTGCACAGGGATCTCCCACATGTGTTTGTACAATACACCGCCCAGACAGCAAAAGCAGCCCAGGGGCTGGGGATTCTGTAGGGCCAACTTGAGCACGGAGAGGTAAGTGTGCTTCCTGGAAGGCAATGAATCAATCAGAACAGCTGGCCAATTAAGATGTGCATAACTTCTTGCCAGATGTTACCTTTGTGCTGATGGCTGACTGCATCTTAGAGACGCATTGTTTCTCAGCCCCTGGGGCTGCTTTCATATCGTTAAACAAACAGAGCCAGGAACCACCCTGTGGCAGTAAGGCTGAGAGGTGCAGGTTTTGTCCACACTATGTAGTCTGCTGCCACTTCTCAGGCTTGTGTGATGAGCCCGCTGCCCGAAGACACACACAGTATTTTAGGGGCAGAGGTGTTAACAGTTGAATGACTGAATTAATGAGCTTCAGCCTACAAAGACAAAACACTGACTAGGCACTGCATACCCTTGGACATCGCAAAGACTGTTGGGATAGTGGTGGAGTACTGTGCTGTGTTGAGGGAACAAAAGATGGTGCTGTCCTGTTCACATTCCCTGCTTGAAGCAGAGCCTGATCCATGTTGTTCCTCACACTCTGTTAGGCTTTCTCTTGGAAAGTGCTGACTAGCACAAGTCAAAACAGAACCATGTGGTACCATAAATATGCAGTATGGAGTGCTAGGTCAAGATAGGTTCCTAATCCTCCTTTATTTGCAGACTAGATATAGCCTTTACAGCCAAGAGTATACTGAGTTTCCTTTTGAAATTGTCTTACAAAGAGCCAGAAAAACACATGCTCTTCATAGACAATAAGCATTGAATTAATAAATAATAAGAATTAATGGACAGGAAGGGATTAGGAAGGGATTGTGAAGGCTGAAGGGAGTCCAACAAGAAGGGGAATAATAGGGAAAAAGTATGTGGCTACAAGGTCTTACAGTGGGTCAGGTTAGGACCTATGCTGGGAAAAAGGGGTATCTTGAGAGTCATAAACTGAAGTCTTTAAGTGATCAACTAACTTGAATTTGACATAATTTGCCTAACCAAACACCCTTTTTTGTCGTATCTAGCACCAGTGATTAGATTTCATAAATCTTATGAAAACTCTTCATCCTAGTCACCCCCTTCCTGACTTTGACTCTAGCTCTAATTTACATCTTTAGGCTAAACAGTTGTTTTCCTTCTTGCTTGCCTCAGAGGTAAGCATAAAGTGACAGAACATCCTTTCTTGCTTACTAAACATAAGAATCTTTTGAGGTTTACAAAGACTCAGATTCCAATATCCACCACATATACACATCAGCTTCTTGGTACAGTAATTTATTCCATGTGATTCTTGGTTGTATTCTCACAGAGACCTCTAAAGAGTTACTTAATTCCCTGATCTGAGAACAAAGCACTCAGACAGGCAGTCCTGTATTTTCCCACCCCCATTATCTGCCTGTCTTCAGAAAGGATGGATATTGTATTGCAAAAATTAACATTACAGGGAAGGCAGAAATTAAAATGGTGTTCATAGAATATAGTTTACAATTAGTGTGATACTTTGCTTCAGTCTGCCATAATATGTATTATATTAACTAGCCATCGAGATAATTGGAATAAAATATTTCAGGCCTTGCCAGAACCCTTTGTCCTCAGAAGGGCTTAGGCATTCAGCCACATTTCTGCAGGAAGCACAATGTGAGCAGAAGGAAAAGGCTAAATGAAGTCATACACTGTCAGTAATTAAATCCCTCAGTCCTCTTGGCTACTCCAAGTCATTCATACAAAAGGATTACATTTTAAGAAACACCACAGGTGCACTGTAGGTTAGCACCTAATGTAAAGGAGAAGCTTGAATAGTATTCCAAAAGCATTGTTCCACTGTACATCCTTCTTAAAGTTCTGAAAAGAAGAAAGATGAAGGTAGATGAAGAAAATTAAGAACAAGAACCAGAAGGACAAGAAATAAGAAAGCATGTATCTGAGAAGGCAGGAATTAGAACCCTTCACCTTGCAGAACTATTTCAATCTACAATATTCCCACCTTAATATTTCATAAAAAAACCCAAACTAAATATGGAAAAAGTAATGTTGGAAAAACTCCCAACTACATTATTCGTGGTAAGTTTTTGAAGTGTTTGAGCAAACAAACAAACAAAAGGTTCCTTAACTAGTGTTGCTCTATCTGCTCTTGTGTACTCCACAATACCTTCTAGCCTTCAAATTTAGAGAGCTCAGTCAAGTAAGCAAGTTTGCTATTGCATCTGCAGTCTGAATTTCAAAGCATAGTCTGTGTCTCTTCTATTAAGTGCTTGTTGTATTGGGTTTGCATGGCCAAGTTTTTGTTGCAAGTTTTGGTAGGAGTGGCTTCTATAAGAAGCTCCCCCACGTCCAGCAGAATTGCCAGAGAAGAGAGGAGTGAGAGTGTGAGAAAAGAACAGCACTGCATAGACCAGGGTCAGTGCAGAAGGAGTGGAAGGAGGTGCTCCAGAAGGTGGAGCTGAGGTTCCTCTGCAGCCCAAAGTGCAGCCCATGGTGAGGCAGCTGTGCCCCTGCAGACCCTGGAGAAGCCCAAACCAGAGCAGGGGGGTGCCTGAGAGGGAGCTGTGAACCTGTGGGAGACTCATGCTGGAGCAGGATCCTGGCAGGGATCTGCAGACCCATGGAGAGAGGAGCCCATGCTGGAGCAGGTCTACCTGGCAGGACTTGTTAACCTGTGGGGGACCCACACCGGAGCAGGCTGTGCCTAAATTACTGCACCCATGGAAAAATTTACCCATGTTGGACCAGTTCATGGAGAACTGTTGCCCTCGGGATGGACTCATGCTGGAGAAGCTCACAGCGAACTGTCTCCCATGTGAAGGGTCCCACACCGGAGCAGGCTGTGCCTAAATTACTGCACCCATGGAAAAATTTACCCATGTTGGACCAGTTCATGGAGAACTGTTGCCCTCGGGATGGACTCATGCTGGAGAAGCTCACAGCGAACTGTCTCCCATGTGAAGGGTCCCACACCGGAGCAGGAGAAGGATTTGTCTCCCTGAGCAGTGACAAACTGACCATAACCTCCATTCCCTATCTGTGCTGCTGGTGCAGAGGAGGAGGACCTGGGAAAGAGGGAGGGATGGGGGGAAGGTGTTTTTTTTCTTGTCACGGATGTGGGCCATACAAGATGGCTTATAATGATATACTGTGCTGGTAACTAGCACTGAGTCAACTGCAGCAGTGTAGGTCTCAACAGTGCTGTATTTTTAGCTAAGGAGAGACTAATTTGTGCATTTCACTTTTTTTCTTTATTTAGTCTTCCCATTGCTCAAAATGCTTTTTAAAAGCTCTCCATCCTTTTGCTTCTTAACTTTTACTCAAGTTGAATTCTGTTGTTTCCATTTGTGTATCATATTTCCCTCGCTTTTCCTCCTCAACAGCATGCAGAGATTGGCAGCCATCAATTAGATTGTAGTGCCATTGTAAATTATTTATTATATTTCATAATGATAAAGCAGCGCTTGATCTTGCAGTAAGATAAGGTGTCTGGTATAGTCCCTGATAAAAACTTCAATCACACGACCATATTCCGCTTGTCACTGAAAAAATTCAATGCAAAAGCTAAATAAATCTTCATTTCCTGATACATTAGGAAGTTTCCAGTTACTTCACCCGTTTCTTAAGATAAAAAAAAAGTATTAGCTGTTGGCATTCCTGTTTCTCGCCTTTAGCAATAGTAAGATTCACTTGCTCATTTTTCAGCTTCAGGCTAGCCGTGCTATGTGGCACTCCCTGGTACCCTCATCTGGAGGACCCACACAACACATTTTCTCCCCTTCTTCATGCAGCCATTTGCAGCACAGTGAAATTCAGGGGCCTCATACAGGTGATGTGCTCGTGGGTCTTGGCCTGCTGCTGCGTGGGGAAATAGCCAGGACGCGCTCCCACAAATCAGAGCTGGGCGTGTCCTTGTTCCAGAGGACATACGAAGCCTGAGACAAGCACAGCTCAATCTTCTATTTTACACTCTGCTTTGAGAGGCAGAGCCACAGAGTGACATCAAAGACAAGAGCTATATTTTAAATTTATGAGAATAATAAGAACCAAAAGCAACAATATTAGTAGAATTAAGAGCAATTAAAGTCAAATTTGCTCAGCATCGGCAATGGCCCCTAGGATTTGTCATTTTTATACTGCAGCAAGGAAACTGAAAGTCCTAGGAGGCCAGGCTCTAGCCCAGCTAGATCCATGCCTCATCCCTGAGCACCACAACAGGGAGCCTATTAACACTGACAAGGCTGACTGCCCTGAAATTGCAGACTTTTAAAACACTGACACTCTTGGCCCCAGTGGCACAAGGGCCCAGGACCTGTGCCCCAGTTTTTGGGCAACACTTCAGGACCTCTGGGTGTCGAGTGTCTGGTTCTGCTGTCAGCCACCAGAGCCCCTGCTGCAGAAGTGAGACCACAGCCTCTCTTTTGGGGGACCACACAGGCACAGTCATGCTGCCGAGACCAATGGCAGTCTGTCTGGAGGAACCGTCCTGGGGACACAGACCCCAGACTAGCAAGACCCCAGGCATCTCTTTCCAACTCTGAGTGAGGTAGCACTGAAAACTCAGTTTCTGTCATTGAGAAATTAATTGAACACAAGATGTTAAATAGTCACCTCGGGTTTTTTTTCAATAATTTTGCTGACAGATTTTCACTTGTTTGCTATTATTACTTAGGTGTGTTTCTTAAAATCATCTTTCTCATCAAAAGGGCTTTATATATGTACCAATATCGGCCTTTAATTGACAGGTATTATATTTACAAGGCAAATATGTTAAATAGAAGATATTAAAACAAATAGATCCAAGAAAAATGATTGAACATTGCCCTCAAAGATGTATGTATTTCATGGACTTCATCTTAAAATTGGTGTCTATATTCTTTCTTCTTCTTAGCAAGGGGTATGACTGTATAGTGAGCTTTTCCTAACTCCTGGAAAATTCTCCAGAACTGATGAAAATTCAAGTGCATATGAAAATAAAGAAGTCTTTTCTAGTGTGTTAGCTTCAGACTGATTTTCATTATGTTTATCAAGAACTTTGGGTTTTACAATCCTTCTTTGAAATGTGATTTCTATAAATCCTTTCAAACAACAGTTTTCCTAGGTAAAAGCTGGTGGCAGTAATAAATAAGAGAGAAAACACATCTTTGGTTAAACTATTTTAATGAGGAGACACTTAAACTATTAATGACCTGAGTCAGTGACTTTAGTTACCATGAGTTTGTTGGCAGGTTCCACCTACCTTGATTTCCAAGATTCTTAACAGGACAATTACACAAATAGATTCAGTATTATGTTCCTGATTACCAGATAAATGAAAGATGCAAAAAAGGAACCTAGTTAATGCCTTTATAATCACACACAATTACCTTAAAAGGATAATAAAAAGGAAAGAAAAATGTTCAGAAGATAGGAAATGCCCTACTTACAGTTGCTTTTGCAATGTTAATTTAAGACCCCATGCATTATGACACAGCCTCATTTATATGGCTCATAGTCCTTTTCATATCTCTTTCAAAGCAATGAGTGGACTCACATTATGAACAGATCAACATGCGGAGTGAAAGAGAGTATTTCCAGGGGAGACTATTTCTGCAGAGTGCAATGATTTTCCATGTGAGACAGAGCTGCAACAGTACCCCAAAGATTTTTGTATATTTGTTGAGAACATATGACAGCTGATATTTAGGCATCTTTAATTTCTTCTCAGCCTTTGAAAGCAGGGCGGGCCTAATAGCTTTCCATCTTCCGTGTTCTTCCATTTCTCCATAGACTGACTCAGACTTAATGAAGAACTTCAGCTTCTCCCTGGACTACTCTTGTGTCACATCTCATGGCATATTGTACATACCTTCACCTTCTCTAAAAATCTACTCCAGTGGATCTACATGAAACTGAAATACATTTATATATGGTATTAACCACCAGTTAAGGCCAGAAGGTCCCTGATGAGATCCAGAGGACAGAAATCCATGGTCAAGTGCTGTGTAGGGTGGGCAAACCACTGGAACTGACAAAGTCACCTTGGCACGGTAGAAACCAAGAGAAAGCACCATTTGGGCTTGAGCCCAAGGAGGTCTCCATGGTCTCATTTTTTTAGCCTTTTTTTATTGTATCAAGTGCCATAAAAGCAATGCTGTCAGTCTTTGTTGCAGCCAATGCTGAAAAATGGAAAGCGTAAATGTCAGAAGCTGAATTTTCTGGCTTTGGTGATTTTTTTCTATGCCTGTTTTTCTTCTACTTTTCAGGACACAGGTTCAGCTTCTAGCAGCAGAAATAACAATAACTATAGTTCTTCTTAGTCGGTTTTCTCTTTCTGCAAAATGGCAAAGAAAGCAAAGACCTGCACACATCACATGAATCTTGCTTTCTTTTGGAAGAAAATATGGGACACAAGGAAGGGGATAAACATTGCGCTTCAAAAGATTCCCAGTTTGGAAGACCAGGAGAGCAAGACTGCAGAGCACACAACAGGTACATTTAATGTCAGCAGAGACAGAGTAACCATATCTTAGATAAAAAAATTGTTATTTCTTTTTCAAGTTAAAGACTCGGCTGACTAGCACACCAACTGTTTTGTACTCCTCTAATACCAAAAGGTTCTTATTTGGATGCTTTATACTATTCCAGAGTTTGGAAAAGCAATAAAGAGTATATCAATACATTTAGATTTACAAGTTGATTTTTTAAAAAAAAACCCCCAACACATAAAACCATACTGCAATCACTTTTCTTTGGCATATCTTTAAATATTTCATTCAAAAGTTTAAAGGCTCCTTAACCCTCTCCTTTTTTGAGGTCAATCATATGTGCTATATAGAATAAAAAACTACTATTTCTTTTTCTATTACCTGAAACATTTACATGAAATAAATCCACCTTTCGTCCAAATCAAGAAGAAAATTACCTGTTCCATGCCAAAACTATCTCACATAAGGCAACCACTTTTAAATAAATACAAAAGTCTTATCTTCAGTGGAGACTAGGCAACAGAAAATAAAATTTAACTGCAAAGTCAGCTATCTTGCTATAGATAGCAAAGAAATACAGACATTTAAAATACATACTGAAAACCCAGGTAGGTACAAAACTTTGAACTTGGTCCATAGTCTAGGAAAGCCAGGTTTTGGCAATTACACAGCACCCAAAAGGTTGATAACTAAAAAACTGCATGTCGTTGGACATAGGAAGATTTATAATACAGAGCTTACTGAAAAACAGTCACTGGGAATGTAGAAGAAGTATTTAATTTAATTATATAATCTGAAAAATATTTATTGCATAGTTCAAGAATGCACCTTAATAAGAGTTTAAGACTCTCCTAATTCACATTCACCAAGAGAGTAGGCATGTTTGTTACCAGTGGCTTTTCACTGCAGGGCACAGCTTTTTAGGTAAAAAAAAAAAGGAAGAAAACCCCAACAATACCTTTTGTCCCCAAAACTGAAAAAGGACAGCTTCATAGGCATTAAAATAGCTAAAATAGTAAAATAAAAGGTAGGATCGTACAGTGATTTTTTATTTTGGCTAAATATAAGACTGTAAATAAGACTGTAAATACAATAACTGATAGTTAACATCTGTTTATAGTACTACTACATCTGCTAATCTGATTATCATGCTGCCTGTAGGAAATGAAACAATTGTATTTGCATGCCTACAGCATAAGTCTGTTCGATTTCCCGTGGATCATCTATGTATACCTAGACAGGTGTGTTGCCTTCAGGCTATTTTTACTACATAACATCTGAAATCACAACTGTGAACCAGTTCTGCAGGTGAGAATTTTCCCAACAGAGTATTTACATTTGAATTTGAAAAGTTCTATGCAGGTTTAAGGAAGAATAAAGTACTTACTGAACAACCATGGCCACTGGTTTTAGAGTTGGCTTCCTTACTGGGACCCATATTAATAATCCAGTCTTTCAGAAAGGCTTATTTTTACCAGGAAATAATTTGGGCTACTGTTATCTAGGTAATATAAATATAAAGGTTTAGGTACCTTGCATGAGGCACTGGAGTTCAAAAGCTTTGCTCAACACCTAAATTAAATAGCATTTTGCTACAAACATGTAAGAACAGGAACTGCAACATCTCAAGAGAAAAACTGCACCCACACTGCCTGGGGCTGCACTTACTCAGAGCTTAACTTCAGAACTCCCCTTGCACCTTTAAGAAATTTCTGCTTGAGGGACAGCATGAAGTTCCTATGTGCACAAAAATTAACTTCAATTCAGTATAATTTTCTTATCTGTCAGAATTTTTAACTATTCCTTTTCATAGCTTCAGGGGAAAAAAAAAAGAAAAACACAACGTTTTTCTAATGGGCCACTGATCAGAACTGTTATTCTGATGGTGAAATCCCAAAGGGAAACATGTTTCAAATATGAAGTATTCCCTCCAGAGTCCCTGGCAGTTATAGAAAGAAGAACTTCTTGATGTATAAAGATGGTGTCACCATTGTCAGAGAACACTACAGCAGGAAATGAACCACAAATAAAAGCAATGTCTTTCTGCCTAGGAATCAAAATAGTTGTTTTTTAACCTACAATAATTTTAGAGAATGAAATCCTAATGAATGCTTGCACACATTATGAGAAAAAAACCCACTTGTCTGTAGTGGTTTTTGAATGTGCATATACTTGGGCTAATACTCAAGCTGATAATTTAAAGAGGACAAGGTTGTACACAACATATAGAGAAAGTCCCCATCAAGAAATCAAAATATCATTTTATAGAAGGTGGAATAATGTACAGTTCACAGCCAACCTCACTTTTCCAACAAATGGAGCCATAAATGCAATTTTCTGTCCTTTGCTCTGAAGAATTAATTTTAAGATATTCATATTTTTCTTCAAGTACATCTTAAGTCTCAATTAAACCCCAAAAAGCTACAATAAAGTAACATTAAGAGCCAACTTAAACCCATCATAGCAAGGAAATTCAGTCTTAGGCTAAAAATTTTGTCTCACTCTTCATCCTTAAATCACTCTGTTTTGGTTAGGAATTGTACGGCCTGGAGAAGTGTGTGATTTTTCATACTGCACAGTACATATGTTCCAGCACTTAGGTTAAAGGAAAGCCAGAATTTTTAGCCTTAAGTCTGAATTTCTTTGCCTTTGAAGGCTTAACTGAAGCATCTATAATTAGTTTAACACTAGTTTTTAACATTTAAATCTTTTCACCTTGGAATAGAAAGTGGAATTTCAAAAGCTCCTATTTTTCTGTGTACTTCAGTGGCGCTTTCTAAATTTAAAGGATTGAGCACCACTTACTACACGAGACTGAATATATGCATTTTTAAATGGCACTTAGACATGAGTGGCTTAAATGTGGTAAAAAAGGCTTACGCATTGCCAATATAAGTTACAAATTCAAACATTTGGGCATGAAAATCCCTTCCCTAAGTTGTTTTCAAGCTTCATCCTTTTTTTCTGTAATAACTAAAGCAAAGCCACAGTAGCTGCAGCCATTTGCATCTAAGGAAGAGATGTTTTGCTTTGGTGATATAGTTAATGAGTCTAAAAATATTCAGTATAATAATTCTGTCAAAGCCCCCACAGTCTCCTCAATGAGCAGAAGCCTGCAGGATTCCAATGGGGAGCCAAGTAATGAGCTCTCAGCATTCGCTCCCACACCGTCCAGACGAAATATACTCGGGCCTCCACAGTTCCACATCATTAGCAACATGAAACAAAGACACATGCTTGACTTTAATAAGCGACTAAAGTTGCTGGCTTATTAGGCTGTCACTGCACATAAACTCTATTTCAGTGTGACAAAACAGTTCCCTGCAAAAACAACAACAAAACACAAAAACTAAAACAAAACACAACAACAACCAAAAAA
>VZTE01002229.1:429273-464273 GCA_013397775.1 Eulacestoma nigropectus
AAAAAAAAAAAAAAGGAAGAAGAAGAAAAAGGAAGGGAATGCTTTTCAAAGCAGAGATTGGTATAATTTAGTGTAGTAAGTGATTGAACAGAGTTGAATGGAGGCACACGGGAAGTGATGGGTTTCTGACACTGACTCTCACGGGCACGCCGCAGACCGCGGTTTCACTGCTGGAGATGACGGATACCATGGGCTGCAGTGATCAGGCTATGGGCATATGTGACTGAGTTTTAGTTGATATTCTTGCAAGACAGGAAGTGAAGAAGCTTATTTCCCACTGGGAAAAGGTTCAGGCATGATTAACTTGGGCATGACCAAATAGGTCAATGATATGACAATGTGTCTAGCACAATAATTAAGTGGGAAAATGTGTGTAATTTGTTTCTTCTTGTTCTTCACATACCAATAATGCATTAGCAAGGATTCATTTAATCTCTTTCATTATATAAAAATTGATAGCAACACAGTATGATAGCCTTCAGTCGAATATATTCCTTTAAATTATATTTATTACCTTAGCAAAATAGTTGCACCGATGAATACTCTTCAGTGTTTAAACTTTAATGTTTGACTTGCAGAGCTACTGAGGAGCTTTTTAAATGTCAATTTTAGCTAAAAGTATACTGACAGAGACAGAAAAAAATCATAATATTTACATTTTAGAAACGATGGCCTTTGATCTTAAGTAAAACTCAGCATTAGGGATGTGCAGGATAGAACCCTCCTGTGCCACATGCTCATGCCCAGTTTTAAACATTATCCTGTTTCATATCAAGGTGACACATGTGAAAAACTAGGGATTGAGGTTAACAGAAGGGTTCACTTGTGCCGTAAGTCAACCAGCAGCTGGCTATGGCACTCATCTGAAGGGTGAAGATCAAAGCTCAGGTTCTCTCTTCTGCATTAATTCAGAGCAGACATTGATATTTTCACGCACTACGAAGTCACCAGTAGAGCTTCAAGGGAAGAGAATGATAAAAATCTAGCCATACACGTGCAATAGTGTGGCCTTAGAATACCTAGATTTTTTGAGACAGATGCTGAAGTCCCAGTTCCAAACTGGGTTTAACCAACTCAAGATGAGTAGAAATACTGTCCTAGGCTCAAAGACCGTAACTCTGTCAAAGCTTCTAAATAAAGTTCTATGAAGAATTCAATTCTGCAACCCCGCCGTTTTTCAAGGGATAAGATTTCTTACACAGGTATGCTCAGCTTCTTTAAATGTTTATTTCATTCAGAATACTTTTTACAGATGTACTATTCTTTCTGAGCTCATTCTCAGACCCTTTTGATAATGGTAACACACTTTCAGGAGACAGCCATCTTAATATTATTGATGTTTATACATAGATTAGTGGGCATATTTATTAAAGGGCAAGGTAAAGATCTATATTTGGGGGGCAGTTCTGTAGCAGTTTCGTTAATTTTTTTGGTTTCTTTGGAAATGTTGAAGAAGAAGGGGTTTTGTAGGCATTGCAATTGCTCCTTTATAATTCCAGTGGAGGTGACATAATTTAAAAAGATCACAGAACAAAAGAGACAGAACCTCACTGTCGGCTTAACAGGCTGATCCATCAGAATTTCCAAGGAAAAAAAGAATAGGTTATCTTTTGACAATTTAAAAACAAAATTAGTGGTTAATCACAGCTTTTAAAAATGAGGACTTGCAAGGACCAAAAGACCAGAAGAATAAAAGAAGCCGTGAGTTGCTCTGTTACAAGTTCCTGACAAAACCCAGATAACAGATAAATAGCAAGAAAGTGTACATCATAGCAAAAAGTATAATCGGTTGCTAATTTCTGATGTAATCTCAGGATACTTCAACAGCCAGCAGTATGAGCAGGAAGCTACCTTCACCATTAAGATCAGGAACAAAGTCTAGAACAGCCAGGCCCAAATCTGTACCACAACCTGACTATGGGAGCATAAACCTGGAATGCTGTAGTGAGCATAGCAAGGAGGACGTATATCGAGCACTCCACCATCATATACAACAATCACAACCAGCTGCCTTTCCCCAAAAGGATAGGAAACACATAAAATTTACCTAGAGCTTTCCAAGACACATGTCAAAAGAGGGGCTCAAGCATACAGGTCCTGAAAAACTGCAAAGTCCCCAGTCATGCAAGCAACAGGCCCTTGCTATAATTATTTCACAAGCAACATAGGACTTTGTAGTCAGACACAATGGACATGGCAGATACAGCACATGCAACTAAAGCTAATAAATTTTAGAGAAATTTCAAAACTTTGTGGGCAATATTGCCTGTCAAAGAAAACATCATTATGGAATCTTACATCTATGTAGATTTTATCTAGATCCAGCTAGTAAATGCTAAATACCAAAATGCTGTCAGAGTTACCTTCATGAGTTCAATAAGCCAAAGCTGACCTGTGCAGGCTAGATAGGCTCATGTGTTTTTCTTAATAATCTCAGACATTTTTTCTAATGATATAATTAATTTTGAACAGTTGAAAAGCCTCCGTAATTTATATTAAATGGTAAATAAACACATGAAACAAAAGTAAAACCCCCAAAATTTTCCTTCAGCAATAATACACTCACAATCCATAACTAACAGGAAGACAAAAAATCCATATTTGGCACAAAATATTGAAACTCTATTTACACCCTGGTTCCCAGTTGATTTAAACCTTCATTAGAAAATATACAACTGTTAGTGCAGAAAAATAGAAAAATCGCATGTAATAAGAGTAAATTATATATGACTGAGAGCCAGGAACCCTTTGACACACTGCTGATAAAACCCCTGGCTTCAGGCATACTACTGAATTGGAAACTCTGTTGGGGTAGCACCCCATACAGAATAATGTGAGAATAAAATTATACTATAATAAATTCATCCTAGTGACAATTTTATGCACCATTCAGTACTGTTAATTTAATAAAATACCCTTGCAGGGTAGCTGCCCCCGTGTCCCAGAGTGCATGTTCCAATATCGAGACTCAAAGCAGCAGCTGGACTTCACTGAACTGATATTCAGTTACTATTCAGTGGCTGAGAGTACTTTCAGTGATCATGGGCTATACTTTGGAAAATTACAGCATTCTAAGCTATAATTCTGTTCTAGGACTGTCTTTCATTTAACTCTGGAAGGAAATTATGGCTGCAGGAATCTGGGTTCCCCACAGAGGTTCAGAGTAGCTAAAGATCTTTCAAGTACTATAGAAATTCTCTTAATGGCTTGTTTGCTATACTTTGATCACCTTGCATCTAAATATAAAATGTATGAGGAAGGAAAGAGGAACATATTTTATCTTATGTACATTGATTTAGTACCTTTCATTAACTCCCTTTCATGCTTCTATGTGTTCCTCTATAGGTATGTTAGAAGTGTAACAGATTAAATAATTTTGCAAGGAGATACAGTCTTATATCTTTCTTTGTGGTCACTGTTCTTCACAACATCTCCTTTCTGGGAAGAAAATACGTTCACAAAATATTGACTAAGGAAACCAGAGATAATCCCTTTTACAGGATGCTCCACACGGCAGTAGGGAGAAATCAATTATCCTAAGCCTTTGTTGCTTCCCATAAAAGAAAAAACGCAATTTGAAATATCTGGTGGGTATAGCATTTTCCAAATGGTAGAAAGGAATTTCAAGCCTCTTGATGAATGTCAAAATGTTAACACAAAAGAAAGCTGGTTATCTGCATTCTACCTGTGCGTGTCTCAGACCTGCTGTCTGTCACTGCCACCCGCCTTCCCAGCACATTTGGGTAAACACACCCATACTGGTACCCATATATTTGGGTACATACACACTGGCACTGGGGAGTGTGTGCACCGTAAGTGCTTCAGAGACCTAAAAAGGGTGTGGCTGCCTGAGTTACTCCAGCATTTCCAACCATAGACAAACCCTGGTAGAACTAAACCAGCCGGGAGGGAAATAAACTGTGTTTAAAGACTTAAGACAGCACACATATATAGAACTTCAGGTTGCTCTAGGAACCGATTAAAACAGGCCAAACTCTTGTTGCATGAGCAATTATTTTCAAAAATACATGTATCAACGGCATCACCGGAGTACAATCGAATGCAAAACAACACTTAGCTAGTGATTCCTCATGATAGAACAACTTGAATTTGAATCCTTTCTACAGTCTTATAAAAATCTAAAAAACTCTCAGAAATGTCCATTCTTGCCCAAATAAAGCAAAAGTAGTCTCTGATCATTCAACAGCATAATTTTTTGCTTGGTAACAACATTGGCAGATGGATGATTTAGTGTTAAAAATCCAAAAGCATATGTAAAACTCAAGTTGTCAGAGGGCTTTGACACATGAAAAGGTTACCACGCATCGGCTGCTCTGTCATTTAGTCACTGTGCATTCTTTTACTCTGTAACGAGTGTTCAATGTGAGGTAATTTAAGGCAGGCACAGAAATATCATGGTGGAGCTTAAAAGACTATATAGACTTACAAATAGCACCACAACAAATGGCATTTACACCTCTAGTTAAATGGTTTGCATATCTGCATAAATTCTCCCAATCTATCCATACTGCAGGTGCATCCACACCTGACTGGGAAATCATATGTCCCTCACTCATAGCATGATAATTTAGAGTACTGCTGTTAGGTGCTGCTGTTTGCAGAACTGCACACAGACATCACCATTCTGCAGCTGATGGACAATAATGTGCTTGTGTGTGAAAAATCAGGCCTATTCTATCCTTGACAAAACATGTGTTTGGCGGTTTGGCATTAAAACTTGTAATTTTGTACTGATCCTAGTGAGATAGAGAGGAAATATTTTCTGAAAATGTTGTTCTGGAGTTGATAAAGTAGGCAGTGGCTTAAGTTTTCAAAATATTTTGCTATTTATATTTTTCACCATGAAATCAACATTTATTAAAAGTAATGAAAGCAGGTATTTGGCAGTTATTAAACATAGATGAAAGAACATTTATAATTTCAGTTTTCCACCAAAAGAATAGTCCTCCAAGTTTACGTTGTCTTATACTTTTGGGGTTTTTTTAACATGAAAAGATTTCTGAAAGACATTTCTGCTTTCTCATTAAATTTTCAGTATTTCTGAAACTTTCATTGTCTCTGTTCTTTATTGAATTACTTGCGACTTAGTATGGTGCGTGAAAACATTGACATGAACATAAAGCATGTAATATATATATAATATATAGAATATATAACGTATTCTATATACATCATTGCAATATATTGTCTATGTCAAAATATGTTTTTCATAAGATGAAAAATATCAGAGTTTCAAAGTCAATGGTTCAAAAAATTTTCTTTCAAAGAAAATTTAGTGATTTTTTCTTTTAAATATAATGTTAAGTATTTTAAAATTATTGCAACTCCCCTCTTCTAACTGAGTTTAGCAGATGATAATTTACGCTTTCATGGTCCAATAATATATACTTTCATGGAAAATAAGGTGCACCAGGCAAAACTGCCAGCTACAACAAACTCAGCCGTATACTTCAGTGCAAGAGGCTGCAATTTTTGCTCCCAAGCAAGTGGCTTAATAAAATACAAACTACTGATAGACCTGGTGTCCAGAATAAAAGCTTAAGGACACAACACTAATGTGGCAGATTGAAATCTTCCTTCACTGAAGCTAGATAATGAAAAAAATAACTGCCATCCACTGTAAGAGAAGGAAAACACTGATTCCAAACCAAGAAGGGATATTTCTTTGCCTTGACAGCCCTGCTGTACGTAGCAGGAAAGATCCGAATTTATCCCTTGAATGACATGTAGCTATCAAGCAGCTCCAGCGCTTTTCTCCTGTCAGAACTGTTCCTTGTGGCCAGCACTACGCTGAGCTGGAAATCGCAGAGTAAAACAAATGGGGAGCTGGGAGGAGAAGAGAGCCTGTGAGGGCTGCAAAGCTCAATATTGTTTGGTTGTTTTGGAGACCGTCCAGCCACCTTAACCTGAGCTATCCTGAAGTGCAGAGATGGGAGCCCACATGTTCTGAGTCTTGCAGACAGACCTTAGCACGAGGGTTGCTGGACATCTCTGCGCTAGGAGAAGGATCCCCTCAAGGAAAGAAAAGATTAAAATACATATAGTCTGCCATCTCCTTTGTAAAAGAACAGCAAACAGAAATCCACAAAAACTTATTGCAACATCTTCATTTAGATCCAAATCAGAGAGATAAACTGAAGATAGTGAAGATAGAAGAAGGTGAGATGACTATTGACAATATTTATTTTTATCAACTGAAAAATAAATACAACGATTTCTCTGGGTTCTCTTCCCTTCATTCCATTTTCATGGCAGTTCCTCTTTTTAGGCAAGGTGTTCAAAATATGTAAATAAAAGTGGTGCAATTACTGCTTAATTACTCTTTCTAGGAATAACAAGCAACTTGTAAAGATGTTAAGATTTTCTGTCTAAAATTAAAGTTGTCCTGAATTTATGTAAATCTCGCCCCTCAAATAAATGCTTGCAGTGATGTGAAGATTCAGAAAACGTTTCAACAGCAATAACTGGGATGGACGCTGTGTTGTAATAATTTGGATACACTTGACTAATGCAGTTATTCGCAATGAGGTTGGCACAGTGCCCAAAGCATTGAGCAAACAAATACAGCAAGACATTCAGTTTTACATCTCCCAAACCTGTATTGAGATCTTTGTTCGGTCCAGGAGTGTTGTGGACACTGTAGCACACTCTGTCTTCAAAAATTCCCAAAATATATTTATATTTCTTTGTTAAATTCACTAGTGTGTTTTATGCAAAAAATGCTGGTGAGGCACAAGCATTTTTAATCAAATTAGTATGCAACATAAGGCAGCTGTGTATTCAAATGGGTTTTTAAGCAATTTGGTTGTTTTCTTTATAATAACAGGAAAGAACATTTTGATTTTGAAGGTGACAGAGGCAATATTACCAGAATTAAACAATCTGAATTAGCTTTTTCATGAAATGTAATATGTTTTATGCTTTTAGATGGGATGCTCCACTGCTTTCAGATGAGCCTTTCACTGTCACAGTCAATGGCCAGGAACAGAATAAGCTCTGGAGGTAGGATTATCCTCAAATTTAATTTTTTTTTTTTAGAAGAAGCTAATGGCAAATGTTTCTAGCGAACTTTAGGTGCATCTATGTTATAACTAGAGAACCGAAACAGGATATTAAAAGAAAAGATAAGTATGAAATTAGTAAACAAAGTTTGACATTTTGCTTAGCCTGAATTTGATGTATGAAATGAATATAACCTCTAGAAGGCTTATATATATATATATATATATACATTATGATGAAGTACATAGTTTTGTTTTCAGATATACATAGGAAAAATATAATAGAAATAATTTCCATGTATGATATGCTGCCAAAGAAACCTATCTTCCAAACATTGACGTATTAGCTTTTGTAGCATGATAGAGATTTCTGCATGGAGTGGGTGTGAATTTGTTTTTGTTACATCTAAAGATGAGGAAGTTTTTTCTCTGTTCTACAAAACTGCAGTTTTAAGCAGATTCATGAAGGACACTAGTTGACTAATACTGCAAATAATAATTCTCTGGAAAAATAACGTAACAAGGAAGTATTTTATATCATTCATCGACTTTGAGGTCACATGTACAAAGCATAAATTGAAAAGTATCTTTTTTGCTTAACTTACACCAGCAAGGGTTGTTCAGCAAATCAGGCTTGATTCCTTCTATCTGACACTTCATCACAACACTCCCAGGTATCCAGAGGGTTTTCCAGTTGCACCTGTGCAAATCCACTTCTTTAGAGAAGCCCTCACAGAGGTATCTGTGCATGCTGTATGTTAGGCTCATGTACTCAGCTGGCCTAAGGAAAGCAGAGCAGGGATATGGTGAGGAACAGAGCATATTTGGTGTGCCAAAGACATTGGTGTAGCGAGCTACCAGAGCAACATAAGCCTGTACAATTCTTGACATATGCCTTGCAATAGAATGAAACCTTGGGGACAGAATAATCAGTAGAATGGGGTCCCCATCCATGGCGGGGGTTGGATTCAGATGATCTTGTAGGTCCCTTCCAACCCAAACCATTCTACAATTCTGTGATTTGCAGCACTCTTTTAAGGTAACTAGTCTGGACTTTACACTGAAATCAAGCGGTGCTCACAGTCACTTAAGGCCAAGAGATTAAAAACTCTACTCCTTGGTTTAGGGCCGTCTTCTAGAAAACTCCTCTGGCCTGAGTTTTCACCAGGCTGGTGGCAGCTGTGTGCCCTCTGAGGGCTGTATATAGGACACAAGCACCCAGGAAGTTGGTTCCTTTGTGGAGTGGGTGCTGGGAAGAAATTCCAGATTTTGCTGAGAGTACTGGTAAAGCTCATGGATCTAAAAGCATGTTTTGCACGTTATGCAGCTCTAATGGAGTCAGCACATTCATGGTTACCGATTAATCCTTTGTATAAATCTTATTTTTGACTATGTAACCTTGAGATTTCAATTCACAGTTTGTTTCAATTAAAGTGGAGAACTTCCTTCTCTGCCTGCCACAGAATGAGGTAGATAATGAGAGATTTTTTTGCCTGGCTATGTCAATTTATTCCTAGAACAACCCAGAGAGAGTATTGCTGGGATCCCACCATGCAGAAGAAACACAGGAGTCATAGGGTAATATGGGGAGTGCTGAAAAGGAGTCTGCTTGGGTGGATGACAAAAAGTAGTCATTATTTCAGTGGATCTGAAAGAAGATCTACATCCAATATGACATTTCAAGAATGGGAAATATTTCTTGGGGACTTTCTTGCTGTCTTCAGAAAGCCATTTTGGGCACCTTAAAAATGGAGAAACGCGTTGGGAATCAAAGCAAACACACGGAATTGTAGAAGGATCAACACTGGACTTCTCAAAAGAAGAACAAGGAGAAACTTTTATGTTAGCTGCTAGCTCACCAATGCAGAAATCAGACTGCTATTGCTTAAAATGATGTTTGGGTTTCTTTCTGATGCTACTTCAGCCAATTTTCTCTCATCAGCTGAAGGAAGCTGGGCATGCAGCCCTGACATCAGAAAGGTAAGTACCACCCCTATCCCCATGTGCACAATTACCAAGAAAATTCCTGAAGGCAATCTTCGAAATAAAAGAAAAAAAGCTTCATAAGGGAAAGCAACAAGCCAAAATTAGATATATATATATACTCTTATACTCTCCAAGAATTGAGATAAATATTCTGGCAATATAAGACCTGTGTTCACCTAGGAATAGATGCAGAACATTCTACAATATTTCAGGAGAAAAAGAATTATTCAGAAAACTTCAGGCCATTAGAGATAGCCAGAATTCTTTTGCAAGAATATTACTAGAAATAATGGTATGGGACAAGATTACAAGACATTTAGAAATGGGTGATTTATTTAGGGGCAGACAGCATATATTCACACTAAAGGAAAATTGTGTTTGACAAACTAGCTTGAATCTGATTATTTTAATGTTCTGTTGTTGAAGGGATGAATTTGTGTCTGCAATTTATCTGATTTTCAAAACTACGTTTGATATTTGCCATGAAAGAGACTTAGTTTACAATGGGGGAACTTCAGGCAGTTATCCAAATAGAGTAAAAATTATCTCAGGAAAATGAAAGAGCATGTCAATTAACAATAACACTTCAGGTGGAAAAACATATACAATCAGCAGTCGATAAGCGCCACTTTACTTGACCTATTACACAAATTGCACTGAAATCAATGTCAAGATTGGCTAGATTTAGCGGTAAAACATATTAGGACTAACAAAATTACATTGGGTTACTGGGAAATGGATAGTAAAGCTGCATCAACACAGTTTATCTCTGGAAATTGTATCAGTTCTGGTGCTCTTTCATACCATAATTCCTCATTCCCACCCTCTTTTTTGCATTCAGTCGTCATTCACTCTTCAGTTCAGCAAATCCTTTTCAGAAACTGTGAATACCTTTTCTCATTAAAAGGACTAGATAACTTTAAAATATTTATATAATGCGTTTATTCCAATAAATCCCAAACCTTGGGTTTATCTATAGTGATTTGAAGCGATTCATACCCAAGAGCACGAATCAATGTGCTACACCTGCTCCCTAGAGAAGTTAATTTCTAGCCTAGATCATTGTTTCGTATCTGTCTTGGTCTTGTGGCAGGGACACATAACAGTCCTGTCCTAAAGACCTCTTCAATCAGGGCATTAGATACAATGCCTTCAGACAAGCAAGGAAAAGCAGTTTCCCTTGTATTATTTCAGTTTAACTTTCAATAAAATATTTCCCTTAATGCAAGTCTAAAATTCTTCAGGAGGCACTCAGTCTCATCTCTAAGTTATTTGTTTTAAGATAAATGGATATATATTTAATGTCATATTAACTTTATAACCAAGACACATAAAGGGATTTTTTACATTTTCTTTCATAATTGATAGAATTTTTGAGTGCACATGGTAGGTCAGATGGAAAATTTCTACTAACATTGCTCTACAGAAAGGGCTATGTAAGTATGATTAAAAAAAGAGATATGAGAGTCAATGTGAAGGAGCTGGGGATCCCTCACTCCAAAACCACTGCCCCAGCAGACTGGCTCACTTCAGTCAATGTCTGATTGCAAACAACAAGCAGCAATAGGCTACAAATAACTTAACTGTTTACATGTCAGCATGTTTTTTTTTAAATTTGAAGGTTGACATGGCCTCTCAGGTTGATTGAAAGGTATATCTTTGCTGTAAAATACCGAATAGCCACAAAAGGGAGGTGCTAGAATTTCACACCTCATTGAAGGAAAGGGTTGTTTACCAAACAGTTAGGTATACAAGGGAACTTATGGGTGTGGAACAAACCTTTATTCTAATAAAGCTTCACTTATTCACCTGGATCATGTTTTCTGATAGCTTCACAGAAAACACCAAATCTATCTAGCCCTCCTAGAAGTTTTGAAAGATGAGAGTGACTCTAGCAAGTAAGGTACAACACTAAGAGAGAAGAACAATTGCAAAATCTGAAACATTGACAACCACCTTTTTGAGAGGGAAGCAGGAGCTACTTGAAGATGGGAATTGATCTCTATTGCAGTGTAAATAGAGTAAATGTAGTTTTTGTTTTACTCTTAGTTCATATTATTTGTATCTGTGTTGTCACTTTTTAATATTCTGACTAAGTGCTATTACTTACAGATTCAGCCTAATTCCAGACAAAAAAAAAATTAAAGGAGCTGGGCAAAGTTACTCTTCACTGAAGGGAGAGTGACACTAGAAACCAAGCCTCTGGGACACGTTAAAAAGTGTTCTAGTATCCCACCACACCCTTACCGTATCCAGAGTACAAGGAAAAACTTCCATCTATAGAGGCCAGGTAGAACCAGGAGTACCAGCGACTGCGAGCAGCCTTGGAAGCTCCCTGACATGTAGTAATAATGTGAAGGGGTAAAAGCTTGAACCCTGAAAATCAAGGAGGTACCAAAATCCCAGGGTTAAGGGTTTTTGAGAAGTGGAAGACTCAAATTCATATTCTCACTGTCTCATTTAGAGCAGAGATTTGAAAGAAGATATCATACCTCTCAGTAGCATGCCCAGATCTGGGACCTAC
This sequence comes from Eulacestoma nigropectus, assembly GCA_013397775.1. Classification (NCBI taxonomy): domain Eukaryota; kingdom Metazoa; phylum Chordata; class Aves; order Passeriformes; genus Eulacestoma; species Eulacestoma nigropectus. The sequence goes on from VZTE01002229.1 coordinate 440,806, forward strand.
ATTATTCTGGAGATTCTTCCTTTAGCATTTCTGACGAAACTACTTTTTTTTAGTATAATTTACTTAAAATTTCTTTCAGGCTGAGATTCTACTGTTAGATGAACATCTTAATGACTATTTCATCCTTTTTGTCTCCTTCAAAACTAATTATTCACAGTGTGTAAAAATACAGTGAGAAACCAAGATAGACTTAGCCAAGGATAATTTGTAACCTGGTCATTTCGGTAGGTGTTCTTGGGAAACGAGAGAATTTTATTTCCAACAATATTAACAGGATACTTGAACTTAGGAGGATACTGAGCACTGGAATTACTCACATTTAAACAGGGAAGAAATCCATCCCCCCTTGCTGAAAAATATCAAATGCTCTCTCTAGATCTATCCATTGGTTTGTGAGTATCTCATTTCTAATCAAAACAAACTGGTAATTTTCAGAAGCTAAACTTTTGTTTTCCCCAACCTACTAGATTGCTTTTTCCTTTGTCTCAAATTCTGAAAATCTTAGTTTTAGATTAGCAAAAAGAGATTTGAAGAATTCTTGGTACTTGTTTCTAACTAAAAATTGACTTGCACAGCTCTGCTATACCCATTAGCGGTACAGCAGGACTACAAAAGAATGCCCTTTTTTTCTCTAGCGTGATCTATTATTCCAGCCTTTTACCTTATTTGTAAATAATTACAGCTAATGTATTGTAATAGTGCAGCTGACTCACTAATGCTGCAGTCCAGACACTGTAACCTCAGAGATACCCTCATCAGATACTACTTTTACATTTTCCAAGGGAAACTTAGTTTAAAGCCCTCTCAATCAGCCCTGCCAACTCACGGGTTAGAATCCTTTTGCCCTTGTTAGACAGATGGAGCCCGTCTGACCCTGGTGCTGTAAAAATTGCCCCATGATCAAAAATCAAAAAATTCTGCTGATGGCACCAGTCCTTAAACCACTTAGTGATGGGTTTTCCTGTTCCTTTCATCATTTGTCCCTCCTACTGAAGGAATTGAGCAGGACACCACCTGTGCTCCTGTCCCATCAACCCACTGACCCAGAGCCTTGAAGTCCTTTTTAATTACACTGGTGGCCTTCTTGTCAGCCTTGTCACTGCCAACCTGGACAACCAGCAGTGGGTAATAATCAGAGGGCTGAGTTAATTCAGGGAGTCTCCTAGTGATATCCCATACCCAAGCCCCAGGGAGGCAGCAGACTTCTCTGTGGGATGAGTTCAGTCGACATACAGGGCCTTCTGTTCCCCTCAGGAGGGAGTCACCTACTCAAACTGTCCTTCTTTCCTTAATACCTGAGGTTGTGACCTGTCTGACAGACAGAGTGCAACTGGGAGACCCTCCAGACAAATTTTTTACTCTAGTGTCCTCTGCCTGACCCTCTAGATCCAAGCAAGGCCTTGTACCTATTCTGTAAGGGCACCAGGAAGGCAATGGGGATCAGGAGGGGATTCTTTTACCTCCCCAAGCAGGGACCCATTTCCATTCCCCCCCATCTACTAGGTCTCCTCCTTCTGCTTGATGGCAAGAGGTATGGGGCTCCTCTGACTCCTGCTAAGCTTCTCCATAGCCCCTCTAACTGTTCCTTAAGCTCTGCCATGCGACAGAGCAGATCATTCACCTGCTCACACGGCACACTTTTGCACTGTCCTCTGGTACTAACTCCAGGCTCAGACACTCCCTGCAGCCAGTGACCTGGAGAGTTGCATGCTTCTTGGGGGGACCCTTCTGTTTCAACTCTTTACTGTTCTTGAGAGCTAACAGTATTTGGATACTTAGGCATACTAAGTATCCAGCAAAGAAGTTTGTCTAGCAAAGGCTTGGACTGGTTCTGCACTGGCAACAGCAGAACATGAATTTCTCTTTGTTTCTCTGAAACTTTAAAATGACGTTTTCAAATGACTTTGTTTCGTGGATATGTGTTTTCATATTTTGTTGGCTCACCATGTTTTAAAAAAAATGCTTAAAAAATCTTAGTAGTTAAGCTTACGTATGTTAAAAAATCACTGTCAGTGACTGACAGGGAGACACGATGAACTCCTTCCTGTTTTTACAAATTTTAACTTGTTTTCTTAGGTCAGGTATCTTCATCAGACAGCTGAGGAGGTGCATAAGAATAAAAAACTTTTCTTTCATCTATTCCTTCCAGAAAAAACTGTATGATCTCACTGCGTACCTTCCAGCTGCTAATGTAGTGCTTTCCAAGAGCCATTGCCTGGTCTCCTTGCTATTGTCAAGAGAAACCCCTCTGGTTCTGCCTTCTGGTTCTTCCTATGGAGAAGAATATCTGTTTGAATCTCAATATCAATAATTTCAAAACTGCAAGGGACAGCAGAATGATGCATCTGCTCTCAGTATGCTCCCTTCTCAATCCCATGGATGCTTGCAGTGGTAGGAAGTTTGGTATCTAACAGGGGTAAGATGTTGCCCTTCGGCATCACTGAGCTATTCTTGCACAGTCTGTGGCTACCCTTCATTCTTAGGCTTGGAAGTGAACCTGAACAGCTTTTAATGAACCAAAGTGATAATATTATTTCCAAAGCAGGCCATGGATACTCAATGAAGGTGTAGCACTGTGAGGTGGAGCACTGAATGCCAGAACAGACTGATGTATGACAAATACCAAAACAGCCTAAATAATTTAGTTACTCTTTTTTCTGAGATTGGTCTTTTTCGTAAGATCTTGAACCTTGATATTGTAATGCTAATGAGGCCTTCAACCAAATCTGCATTAGCCTATTTTCTGTGTCTTTGTGGAAATTACTGATTTGGAAAGCTAATGTGAATCATACCATGCAGCAGTTCCTTTCTCTGTTTCAAGGAATAAAGTGATTTCTTCCTTCTCACTCCAAATTTCTGTTTTGTAGTGAGCCATCTCTCATTCTTTAAGCTAATCTGTAAGATTAATCATTAAGATGTCCGGTAGCCATAGTGCTGTCACTTTTCATAATATTCCTTATCCTGAATCCATGAGACAGCAATTCTACCTGCTCTTCTTAGAAGATGAGATATTATCTATGTGTACAAACTTGAACAAAAAAGTCTGCTGACAGTTTTAATAGATTCCTTGAAATGGTTTCTTACATAGAATTACATTCTCCATATAAATTTGCCTCTTTTTTTCCCTTTCTCTAGGAAATCATTTAGATAATATTGCAAACTATAGAGTGTGTAGTGGGATTGGAGCTGGTCAGCACATTGTTGGACTTTTTTTTTCCCCATTCAAAACTGAAAAAAAATTTATTTTATGAAACAAAAACTTGCAATATCTTTCCTCCTACTCCCATCAAAATACAACAACAGACGTTCAACATAGTTAAGAATTACTTTTTCAAACTATTTCCAGCTAATTGCAGCTGAGAGCACTCTTGCTGATTTATGCTATTATAATCCTTTTGCAGCAGAAAGGTTTAAGAAGGCACAACATAAAGTCTCTACCAGTTTCTAGAATTACAGCTTGCACAACAAGGCACATTAGTCTTATATGTTTAACTATTAAGAATTTCTTACTTTTCCAAGCAAACAAGCATGGAAAATGTAGGCCTAAAAAGACTTTAACTTAAGTATCCCTACTGTAAGGCATTTGGGGTGAGTAACAGTTTAGGGGTGCTTTATAAGCATAACAGATTCCAAGAACTGCTTATGACCTAAAAAGGAAAGCAAAAATATGATTGTTATTAATCTAGAGAATTTCGTTTGTTATTTTCTACAAGGGTTTTTTTGTCAGTTATTAAGTGCTAAGTCAAGTTACTTTGACACCAAATATTTTTATAAAGTATTTGCTAGATTAATCTGTAACGCTGTGACCTTAATGATTATCCTAGTATAAGTTTCAAGTAAATCTGAATAAACATGAATTTATATAGCTAATAAGAATGTAAATCTTGAACTATTAATCCACGCAGTTAAAAATCACAGAATCACAGAATATTCTGAGTTGGAAGGGACCCACAGGGATCATCGAGTCCAGCTCTCAAGTCAATGGCCCACATGAGGATCGAACCCACAACCTTGGTCTTATTAGTACCATGCTCTAACCAACAAGTAGATAAAAAAAGATACGGTTATCTTTGTAACTTTGAGGCATTTCTTCAGGAAGTTGTTTATTACTCTGGAACTATTAAACCTGCCTATTTTACACATAAATAAGAGAAAGAAAGTAAAAACTTGAAAGGAAAATAAAAGAGGGGCTTGAATTGAAGCTCTTCTGCCTCCTGATACTGTTTTTTTTTTTGTTTTTTTTTTTATTAAATAAGTTTGTTACTCAGAAATAATTCTAACATCTCTGTAAAGTGTTACAGTTTGTGTTCTGTAACACAAACCAGTCTTATATTAGGATCAAGGCAGCTCACATACATAGATTTCCCAGTATAAAAATCTCAAAAACAGGATCAGGGTAAGGTTTCCTTCCTAAGGGATGTGTGTAGCAAAACTTGCCAAAAGGCCTCTCCACCTTAACAGTGCTTTCACAGACGTATGAAGCAAGACAGATCACAGCCACCAGCTGACTGAGGGTTGATCAGCTTCATACCAGGCCTTTCCTGCCATTTGTGCGCACACTCATGTTAATGTTTATGACCATGTTAGAACTGATGGTCTAATAGAATTGCTAGCAATGTTCATCTCTTTCTACTTTGCTTAGTACAGGAGCGGTGCTTCCCAGTGTCTCTTTTCCTAATCTGTTCGGTCTGGTGCTCAGAGTCTGGAAAAAAATATAAGGATGTGGGGATTAAAAAACCACCCAAACAAGAATTCCTTTTAATTAGAGGTAGAATCTGCTAGGAAATACCAAAAAATAATTTCATGCAATAGAGTAAAAAGCTACTGGTGGAAGAACTGAGCTCATGCATGTTTCTTTGATGATTTCTTTCTAAGTGACATTGCTGACATGCAGCAATTCAACAACAAAAGATCCCCTACTGATTAAATTCTTTGATGTTTTACAAAAGATAATTTTTGTTTATTTGCCTGATACCCCTTAACTGAAAGGCAGACATCATGATCTTCTCAGCATCAAGTCACGTCAGTATAGCACCAGAGGAGTATTTGATCTGCAGACAAAATTGCTGGTTTTGTGAAACGAGATCTAGTGCCCAAAGGCATCACCATCCACTCTCCTCTATTTAAAGAACTGTGTACTGTAAGAAACGTGGGCCACTAAAACTAGTAATATTCCTACTCATCTCATTTGTCTTAATCAGATGTCACTGAGATAAAAAAGGAGGCAAGTATCCTTAAAATATCTATGACTATGCAGGAAAAAAAAAGGAATTTTCAATCATCTTTATTCCCCAGGCATTAGAGAACACTAAGTTTTAAAATGAAGTGCCTAACCGAATAATAAAAATCCTTCATTTTTTTTAGAAAAAAACCCCAAACCAAAGCAAAGAGACTTCACTCCTTCTGGGGGACACTAGACTCGAACTAAGACTGAAGTTCTACAGATTCCACTGCATTCAGTGACTGCAGAACTGTTGTCCTGCGCATCAAAACTGTGACCTGATTAGCCATTGATATGGCTCATGTATCTGAAAAAGAGACTGACTTCTCCATAAATTAGCTCAAAAAATATCCTTTTGCTATCAAACTAATAATTAGGTTTGGTTGCCTGTTGCATTAATATTCTGATTGAGTCATTTGAACTTACTGAGTTATTGATTCAAATTTAATTGTAACATTAACTTGATGTTTACATTGGTTAAATGTAATTATCTCTAAGAAAGTTTAGGAAATTTACATAATAAAAAGCTTATTGAAGATACATCTTTTTCCCTCATGTTTTCATATGAAACTGGCTATTCTGTCAACATACTATAGTATCAAAACTCTAAAGCAAAGAGAACCTTAGTTAAAAATTCTGTAAACTACACATTTTTTCTTACTAGCTACTATCTAGTCTTGTTATATTGGCAAAACCCAAGTGTCAGCTCGATTACCCATTTCTTTCCCTAATCAAAATAGTTAGGAAAGTTGGTTAAAGATTTAATATAGAAATAGATAAAAATGATGAAATTTCTTCTATAATAATATTAATTTCTTTCTTACCAAATACTTGACAGTTTAATTTTTCATACAAGTTTTTTAAGAAATCGGGAATGGGTGGGAGTTTTTGCCAAATTCTTAACTATGCTTTCACTATTAGTCGTGTGAAGACATGAAGCAAGCCATGATCTCCAGATTTGCAAACTAAAACCAAAATTTAGAATCAGAAATTACTTTTTCTTTATATGAGAGATGTATTTTTTTTTGGTTAGGTCAATGCATAGAACAGCAAAATCAGAAGGAATTCATTGCCTAAAGTGACATGAACCTGTTGTCAGGTTTACTTTATATTTGGCCTTTCTAAACAACAGGAACATTATTTAAAAACAGTTAGATCCCAGATGAGAAATATACTAATGGCAGAAATATCCAAGAGGGCTCAGAGTCAGATATATGCATGAGAAAGGCGTGAAAATATGTTATCTCTAAAAGCATAAAAGAACTTGACTTGACTTGCAGGACTTTTTGTATCAAGCATACTACAGCAGTCTTTTGATTCTAATATGAAACTATAGTAAGGATCATTGCACTAATGCATGAGGATTTGTGATAATGTTGCAGAAATTTTACTGTCAAAACTGAACTGCAGTGTAATGACTTTTGTTATCATGGTTTCTAATAACTATTCAGCATGAATTGACCCTACGTATGTTTTAGTGCAATAATATGTCAGTTATCCAGAAAGTAGAAAAAAGAAACAGGAATTAATAGATCCTCTCTCTCCAAAATATTACTATAATGTGGCCACCTGAAGATACCACGCAGTGAATATGAGAATGAGTATTTTACTACATTTTAAAGCAACTAGAATTTGCATTATAGTTTTTCAATAAAATTATGTGAACAAAACCAATTGTCAATATTTTGCAAGACAATGCCACTTGCAGTGTTAAGGACAGATACAAGTAAATAGGTTCTTAACTTACAAAGATGTCATATTTCTTTATTTCGGATCTTTAACGAGAAGAAAAAAAGCTGATGTCTACAATACAACCATTGGCACGTTAGCACAATACATTGGAAGTATCAGATTTGGCCCACGGAATAGATATTTTAAGATTATTCAGTAAAAAAAGAAAGATATGGTAAATAATTAGGTTTGTTTTTAAAGCATAATCACATTCCTGGTGCTAATATGCCAGCCCGTTGAGATTTCCAGAAGAAACTGCTGCTCTATATTTGCAGGGAAGAAGCTCTATCATGCAAGATTTTGTTACTGAAAGTCTACCACATAATGATCCATCCACAAATCTTTTACACACAGGACTTTGCCACACCAAAATGCACATGTAAAGACTAATAACCTATCAACACTACAAACCACACTCTCATCCCCTCCCCCAATCCATTAAAAAAGCACCAACACTTACACTCAAAACCAAAGCTTTAGGGGAAATACTAGGTACTAAATAGAATGTATTTAAAGATAGTATCAATATCCATTATAGTTCATTCCAAAGTCATCTTGGAAAAGTGGAAATGTATGATTCATGTTTTAATGAAGATTGCACATTCAACATGACAGACATGCCATTGATCAGTGGAAGATATAGATATAAGGGATATATAAAGGATGTCTTGTGGACAGCAGAGTTTTTTCCAGTAAGTAAACTACTAAGAAAAAAAATTGAGCGTAAGAATATCTCAAGGTAAAGAACTATAGGGAAATACTTTTCTTGTTCAGAATGATATTTGTTCAAATTAAACATTAGAATCATAGAATCATAGAATGGTTTTGGGTGGAAGGGTCCTTAGAGACCATCTAGTTCCAACTCCCCTGTTATGGGCAGGGACACCTTCCACTAGATCAGGTTGCCCAAATCCCCATCCAACCTGACCTTGGGTGTTTCCAGCTAAAATGAAGAAAAAGAAGAAAAGAAAACAAACCAAAAAACCCCAATTTGCCTTTTACACTAGTACTTGTAAAAATTGGCTTCTGAGTAATTTTTCTATACATAGGGAAGAAATTTCTCCGGAATTAAGTAGGGATGAACACACTTTCTTCTTGAACGTTCATGTCATTGTAGCAGTGCACATACAATACAGAGTACCAAGAAAAATCATTACTTTGACATTCCTCCAGAATTGATTTTTTGTTGCTGCTGTAATTCACTTATTAGCAAAATCCCAGGAAGAAAATGTATTTTCTTTTTATAGGCGGTGTATATCATCAACATGGTTTTTTCCTTTTGTTGTAGTTCCTAAATACTTTCTTTATGTGAGAATGCTAGGAATATTTTAATAGTTGGACTAGTTATTCATTGAACAAAAGGAAGACTTGTCAAAAAGGAAATTTGATTAAACTGTCTCTGTAATACTTAATATTGTAAAGAGAATTTCTCTTCTTCCTACAGTAACACTGCTGGACTGTCCAAAGTTCTAAACATTGCCATCACTGATTCCTATCACAAGTCTGGTATATGTACTGTAATGCTGATTATAAGCTCCTATAGAATTACGACCTCCTCATCACCATTTTATTCGTAAACAAGATTTTTAAAAACAATTATTATATATCAAATTATTATCTAGCACTGCTGATGAAACTAGATCCTGTTTGTATTGCATTTCTATTTTGCCATATTTTACTATGTTTATTTTATCGTATTCAAATTGGGAGGGAAGAAAGCAATAATATATGCCAACTCATCTGCAATTTTCTTTTGCTTCCAGACTACATCACTGAGATGCACGATAATATCATCCATAGTATGTCCAGAAGAGGCAAACCGTTGAGAGAAAAATCCGTTTCACAAATATTACCAACAACTACTAAATTCTGAGAATGGAGAAGCCAGATATCCTTACATTCAAAAACACAAAATGACCAGTTAATAAACCTTACATAGATATATTTCTCTGTAGAGAGGCTTGAAGAGAGTATACTGTAATTCTACATTCAGAAGAAAATACTCAAATTCCTGCTGTAATCCAGTCCCTTTAAGAAAACGTTTCAGTACTCCTATCATTACCTCTGCTATCATATCAACAGAACATAATTTATACTCACCCAGTGAAGAAAGATAGGTAATTGCTTCTTCTGCTTTTTATGTTTTAAATCTCCAACTTGTTCCTCAAATATTGTTATCCCTAAGAATATATGACTTAAAATCAGTTTTGTTGTGAAATACAGAAGAGCTATGTAGTTAACAAGAATGTTTGGGAAGGGATTTTCTTATTTATGTGTGTCAGGAGCAAACTGAATCCAGTGAATTTTAAAATGCAAGACTAACTGTGGTGGGAAGAAGAAATGAGCAATGAAAATATGGGTATAAGATATAAAATGGGTTGCTAAAAGTAAAGTACTAGCAAATTATCTGAATTCTACATCTAACTGATTAAACACTTCTGCACCGTACTTTTAGAAAATGGACTGACATATCAATATATCAGAACATGGTTCCTGCATAGTGCCTGAGTTAATAAAGATTCCTCTCTGAAATTGTTGGTGTGAAGGCAAGGTCTGTGAACCTGATAACTTAAATGTATATTAATTTTCAGAAATGTAGATATAGAAGACAAACAAGCAGTAACCTCACTAAAATACCTGAACAGTATTTGTAATTATTACTGTTGGTAATGATAGGCTTTTATTTTGGCTGCTATGTATAAACACAAGAAAAAGAAACAGAAAACACTTTTTCTGTCAATCAGCATTACATTACCACAAAAAAGTTCTGCAATATTACTTGACTGAAGTTGCACAGCACTGCTAATTAAAAAAAAAAAAAAAGTATCTAGTAAGTGAATGAAACACTAGCTAGCCTCTATACTTCTGTCAAGGAAGATCATCAAACTAGATTTTACTATTTTTTATTTTCACTTGACTGTTTTCTAAATTAAAAACTTACAGAGTCTGAATGTAAATGTCATAAAACTCATGATTACCAGAAAAAGTGTTTCATGAAGAAGTTATATGTAATGGTAAGACAAATTTTAATTATTGCAGAACATATTTATATACAAAAATAAATACATTTCAGTAGCAAAAGTGGAATTTTCAAAAAATTAATTTTGAAAACCTTAGATGAGCTGCTCTGTGAAAGTAATAAAAAACTCCAACACAGCAAGCAAACAAAAATGAAAATATGGAAGTGTCAAATAGCTAAGAAGAAAAGAATTTGGGGGATAGTACTGCAGGTATTCTACTGTTATTAAGTAGCTGTATTGAAGAAATGAATTTTAGAGAAGAGATAAATGAACTGAATGAGTGACATTAGCACTTTACCTGCTGACAGCCTCCAATAGCATCTCCTACCCTGATGCTAGTGTCACAGATTTCTGTGAGATCTACTTTGCTGTTTAAATAGTCATTTTGAAAGATTTGATATTCTTGAGATAACCACAGGTTTTCTTGAATGATTTGATCCAGAGCAGCCTCAAGAGAAAAGTAACTGATTACACTTACTGGAAAATACCTTTCTAGAGAACATAATTATAGGTCACTTACACAATTTCCCTGAATCATTCACATATGAACATCTGCAAAAGATAGATGACAAGATTATGGTCTTAGTGAAGCAAATGGAAAAACAGCAAATGAATTTCAAGTTGTTAGGATTTTTCTGAATGTATTTACAGTAAAGTACATGTTATTAATAAATAATTTGCACAGAAAATAACAATGCAAATAGTTACAGTAGGAACTACTAAAAAGAACACATCCTCTATTTTATTACAGAAGATCTTTCTGAATATAAATTATACTCCTAATTTCCAGATAATACATCAAATTTATTCATACATTTTACTTTTCCTAACTCTGATTTTACAACTTGTTAGTAAAGCTGACACAAAGAAATACAAGTGTGTTTTCTTAATAATTTTAATATTTCCAATTGGATTAACTTGATTTTAAAGACTAATATAATGTTTGACTCTCAGAGTCTGATATCAGGTGAAGTTAAAGTTGTTTGGAATGTATGCTCCTGTAATAAAAAAAAATTCCATTCCTTTAAATCTGATTTTGATTGAGCTTTCTCTAATTACAATGCATGATATTGCATGACTTTTTACACAGAATTCTATACTAATTTTTATTATTTGTCCATTAAAAATCCCTTAGGGGAAAGGGAGCCTGGGTAGACTTTTACTCATAAATCAGTTGAATATTGAAATTTCCCTATTTGAAATTCAGAACTCCTTCTAATTTCATCACTATAAAACAACAGGATGGGTGATTTCCATACTTCAAAATATTTCTTCAAATATATTTTAAATGTACAGCTTTAAAGTGCATGTTTAAAACAACGTGGCTAGTGACAGAGAGGCATTCAGCTGAGAAGAGCAGAAAAACCCCTCATCAAGCAAGTGTGAAACTTATTAAATTTGTGTATTTTGTTGCCAGTTATATTTGGGAGGTATTTCTGTTAAAAGCACAAGCACATTACAAGGTGGAGTGGAGGAGAGTTTACAATTATCATGGTGTGTAGAAGCCTGGGCCAACTAATTACGCCCAAATGTCCATGTGATGAGTGGCTGCTATAATCTAAGGCAATATTTTAGAATCTTCTGATGCAAAAATCTGAATCTAAAAGCTTTTAGAGGTGGAGGATTCTACTTAAGAGCCTATTTTATGCAAGGGGACTCTATGTAATCCCACTTGCAGAGCCATGTGTGCCCTTGCAGAAAGCAGAGCTAGCAGAACCACCAGAGCAGCTGGAGCAAATGTCACCATCGTCTGCTCCCCGGATGGAGCCTGTTGACCCAGCAGGAGCGACGGCAGCCCTCTGGCTTGACAGTCTGAAACTGTGAGTGAAAAAGTACCACAGGCAGTGGGGTGCAACCACCTGTCCCACTGGTTGCCTCACCAAAATCCAGACAAAGGACTTGTCTATAATTTGGGGTTTATTTTTGAGAAAAGAATATTGCATGCTATTCTGTTTACCTCTCTGCTGCTCTTCTCCCCTTTGACAGAAAACTCTTTAAGTAAAAAGATGCATGCCTAGAGTGGAAAAAATACATTTTCAGCATTAAGGAGTTTAGATTAATTTTGCCAAATGGTTCAATGTTGGAGTGAGAACTCCTCTGGACCTAGGCCCAGAGGAAAACCAAAGCATAGGGACTGAATTAAAACCTTTGGATAAGCTGAGATACATGAAGTCACACCAAAGTGAAATAGAAATATAGATTTTTAACTTTTAGTAGAAATATATGCTAAGTGCTTTAAACATTGAAAAGCTGCAGGAAAGAGACCTTAAGCACAGTTTGTACTGCAGCAGTGTTACCTTTTCACAGAATTTCCTTACTTTAGACAAAACATAGATGGAACTGTACTGTTCATATTTTTTAGATAGAGTGTTCACATAAGCAATAAGAGCTGATAGAAATTGCATACAAAAATCCATGTAATACTGATGTAGTACTTGTGTAAGATTTACGACCATTAGAATTAGACCAGGATAGGTTAAGAAAAGAAAAGCTAGAATCATGTGTTAATTTTTTTGGTCAATTAGCAAATATAATCCTCACGTCTGTAAGTTTAGAAAGAGAGGAGAAAAAGAAGAAAAAAAAAGGAGAAGAAGAAGAAGAAAGGAGAGGAGGAGAAGAAGAAGAAGAAAGGAGAGGAGGAGAAGAAGAAGAAGATGTTTAGCCTGCTGCTGCTGTTTGCTGTTATCATTTTTCTCCTTCGAACTCTACCTTCAGAAAACTATGGAACTATGAAATAAAGAACTTTAGCAAGACAGCAGCCTTCTCTGCTCTTTTACCCTTGGCCAAAAAGGGAGGGTATCCCGTCAAAAGCTCAACAGTTCAAACCACCATTTTTATGTGAATCCTACTAAAAGATCCTGTTGCTGCTACTCAAGCCTACTTTGGAAAGGCAACATAAATACACATTGGGAACATTTCTGAAACAACAAACATTTCAGCCTTGCACTACAACTACAAGTTTGCCCACAACCCAGGAGGTCTAGGGGACATTGGTAAAATTCAGACCATGCTTTAGTATCTCATATCTCTAAAGGAAATCTTGTGAATTAGTGGACTAATAAAGTCTGAGTTCTTCTGGAGTCCCAGTGCATAATATTGAAGAATCGTATGTTTTCTGAATCTGTTCCCAAGTGGGTAATTTAGTGTCTCACCTTTTAAAGACAAAACTATCCAAGGGAAATAGTAGCATGCCTGAACAGGACCCCAGCAATCCCTTGGAACTACTCAAATTTTGAGAGTTCCTGAGACAATTAGCATATTAACAATGATTTTACAACTTTTACTATGAAATGTCTTAATCATAGGCATATTCACTTTTGTTTATGTATTTATACAAAATTTCTAAAAGCCTTGGCTAGAAGCTAGGTGTGCTTACGCAACTAAATGTAAAAATTCTTTCTGTACAGTCACTCTCTACATCATTAAAATATTAAAATGCTATATGTCTTTCAGAAATCTCTAATAAAAAGAAAGACAGATAATTAATTGAAGAAGATGTGATTAACTTCTTGATTAATTTTTAGACAGCAGTAAAACCTATTTTCAGGTTTCCTTAACAAATACAAAATGCTTGATGTTAATACGTTTACATTCAATACTTGAAAACAAGTAATGTTTTCAGCATTCCAGTACTTTCACATATATGAGGAATATGGGGAAATGACAGAAAAGTTTGCAATGTAGTAATTTTCACCAGTATGTTTATCTTATTAAAAAAATCAGTGATGTTCTTCTATTTCGTTTGATTTAAAATGGTCCAGAAATTTTGAGGATGAATCACAACATGCCAAGGAAGACAATAGCCTTCTTCAGATGTTATGAGACTTAGTGGCTATGTCCGTATGGACAGTTATAGTGCTTTTCCAGTCCCCAAAATTGCTTCATTGCATAGCTTATGTCAGCTGAGACAGACAAAGAGAAATGGTTCTTTTTCTCTAATTCGCTCCTCTGAAAAAAGAGCTGAGGTTTGGAAAGTGAAGAGCATACATCCTTTAAACACCGGACTGTCACTCACTGACATTTCTACAGAGGATTTCCCAGAATGTAGGCAGGAATAAGAGTCTTTAAGAGCATTCTGTCTTTAAGAAAGAGGTAAATGGTCAAACTGTGACCAAACTTGATGTGCAGAATATGCCCTGCACCTCTTTCTACTGATCTAGGAAAACAGCGATATAAATCTCAAAAGTGATTGTAAGATATTGAAGTGGATGATTCTGACATTTGGTTTTTTTTATCTGTGGCACTCAAACTTCTGAATTTGTAGACTCATGAGCAATTAAAAAGAACCACGATTCATGTTCTTTTGCTCCTCAGAAAAACTTGATCAAAGACTTCCAGTACATAAGATTTTGTCTATTGGTACACTTAACTTCTTCAAACATCCTGCAATTTCCATTCCAAATACAGGAAGAAATTTTCTAGATTTGTACAATCAAACGAAGTTTCTTTTTTCAGTGGAAAACACCCAATAATTCAGAGGAATTTCTTGGCAGCTCTTACCTAAAATGAAATTTCAGTCACACAGTAGAAAAATGAAGTGAAACTAGCCATATTTAAAACAATCGAAGAAAGATATTCCTTTGCACTATGTGTAGTTAAGGAGTACAAATTCTTGTGAATATCAAAAAACTTACAGAAATTTAAAAGGGACATAGAATTTCTAGGAGGAAAACCAATCACTTTGTATTGCAAGCGATCCAAAAATTATTTTATGGTTCCATGTAAAGAATTGTAGAGACAAATCCTAAGATCAATGATTTTGCCCACATAATGATAGACCTATAAATATGATATAAATCCCTGTGGTTTACAGGGTCAATTGTCATTTCCAGTGGTCACTCTGACAGCAATGCTTTATTTGAAAGATAAGAATAATTGATTTTGACAATCAGGTGCATCAGCACAATGAGCTAATTATTAAAGGATCTATATTAATTGGCTATACTACCTAAACTTGATGTTGTGAGGAATGAAATTGGTCTCCCCAGGCAGGAATGATGGTTTCTTCATAGGCATCAAGTATCCTGTTCATAATATGAACACCAAACCTCAAAATAACTTACCTTAAACTTACTATGTTTGTATACAGCTCTTCCTTACACTCCACAGAGCATCTCCAGAGTAGTTTAGCAGCGTTTTTCCAGAATTGTCTGTTCCATATCAAATACGTTTCTTCCCAGGGCATTTAAAGCATGGTGATGTTGAGTGTCACAAGGTCATTGCAACAGAGTTGACAAGTCTCCCAGATATGGCAAGGAAACTTATATTAAAGCACCCATGGGGTGCTGGGATTTTTCCTGTCTGAGGATCAGTTGGTCAATCAATGCTTGTTAGGAAATAGTTTGGGCCACACAAGTCACAGAAGATACAACAGAAATTGAGATGATAGAATCAGTGATTCACTCTCCTTACTTCTGATCCTCCATTGATGCTGCCACCAGCATTTGATATTTGGTAATTTATGCACCAAGATCACACAGCTACTCAGTAAATCTCTACAACTGCAACCCTTTTAAGGTACACAGTGCAAACAGCTGAGCCCTGCTTGAACAAGCTCTAACACGAGTCAGGGGATTTATGTTGTTGATATTACATACTGATCTAATACAGATTTTGATGGTCTCTGAACTGAGACAGGTCTTCCCCTGTATCCTCAGACAAAGAAAAAAATCCACACAGCTGAGAGTTGCTGAAACTAACTCTTTATCTGAATGACAATATCTTTTTACATCTGTGGGATGAATTTTTCTTTTTCATGTTTGGGAGGAATTTTAGAAAATACACACAATTATATACATGGATTGACAGAGGAAATGAGAGATTGTATTTTTGAATAATTTTCTAGAGACCATTTGGAAAAAATTAATTATTCTCGCAATAGGAATATGGTGCAAAATGTTTTCTGACAATTGCAGTTTTCCTATCTTCAAACTGAAGCAAGAGTAAATACAAGTAGCCTTTCACTGATAACACTTCTAATGTCAGTTCCAACAGTTCTGAAAAAAACAAGTTTCATTCTTGTAATTACTCAAATGGAGAATTAATATAGGAAATAAAACCAGATATGCATTAAATGCTTGGTAGAAAATTTATGTGGATGTCGTGTTACACAAATAATAAATGCCGCTAAAATAATAATGAAAAAATGCTGCTAAAATAATAATGAAAAAATGCTACTAAAATAATAAAGCTATTAAAATAATATAGGGAAATACAAACACAGACTTGTCTGCTTTAACATTACAAGTATTGAAAAATAAATACTACATCATATTATAAAATAGTATACAATTCTTCATGTCAGCCAAAGCTGAAAAATATTTTTGTTCATATACAGTCTTTCCTATGTATGAAATATTCTTGACCTGTCCTAAGTTATTTTTTGGCACATGAACTAAATAGTATTGACAATAAAAAGATTCAGTGCTTGTAGAATAATATCTGACTGCTCTATTATTTTATATTGATGCACCCTTTAGCCACAATTACATTGGTGAAGAATATGTGAAAAAAATAAAAGGATCCAACAATTTGAAGTACTAGAAATACTTAATTTTATCCCACTTCCGCCTTCTTTGGAGCCCAGGAAATGACGTAAAGGCATTAATCTTAAAGAAATTGAAGGATTTACCAGTCTAGAGGCCTGAACTGGTAAAGCAGTGAACATTTTCAAGGCCAGGAAACAGTCTGTCCTACAGGACATTTAGTGACACTAATTTTTCAGATGTGAAAGAAAAAAAATAAATACCTAGTTGGGCTCTTCCCAATAAAGGTGTCTACTTCCAAATTGTAAAGCAGAGAATCAGAAACACATGTGCAGTTCACCTAATGATGATCTGCTTGCTATTGCTGACTGAAATCTGGGGACTCAAACTGTGATCAAAACATCTAAAAGAGAACCAGAAATGGTTCTGGCTACACAGCAGTGTATTAAATTCATCACTGTTGAAGAAAGATCATAACAAATTTCACAATTGATTATGTATTCTTAGTCCTATCTTTACCTGCAATCAAGAAACACTGACTACAGGGGCAAACTTACTTTGTAGAGTCTAGTCTTTGAAAGTCGAGAAGTGTCTGTTCTGGAATTCTTCTAATGGTTTCAATGAAACTCCAGAGACTTTTGCGTATGCCCCAGCATCAATAGTCTGTCAATAGCTACATGTAAAGAAGCTTTGAACTAGAACAGCAAGCTGCCCTTCAGAACATAAGATTTGACTGTCTATCTGGTGTCTGTCAAAATTTTGAAATGTTTATCAATGCCCCACTGAATAGAAATGTACCTCAATTGTTCTGTTTGACAGTTAACTAATTTTGTTGTGGAGAGGAGACAAACTCTTTTTTTCTTATTGAAAGAGCCAAGGATGGGGGAGAGCTTGTTCTAGGACGAAAATTTTGCCTCTACTTCAGTTTTGTGATCTGACATGATGAGACGGCACGCCTTGGCGACCACCTTTTCGGCTAGCTCCGGTGGTCAGCGGCTGGTCCTTCTCTCCGCACGGGAGAAGCTGGTGGATCTGTTCACGGTGCGGGAGGGTTGGTGAGGTCCACAAAAGGGCTCGCCTGGCCCATCAATGTTAAAGGCGCAGGAAGAGATGAAGAGATCAGGAGGGGCTCTTTGCAGGGTGAACAGGGTGAGTTTATTGGGGTACGAGGGTCCACGCACAAAGTAGGGAGAGGATGCAAAGAGCAAAGAGCAAGGGCTTGACAAGGGCTTTTATACCGCAACAAAATGGGAGGAGTAAACTGCAGAGGATCAATCAATATGGGGCAAAGGGGTTGTACATAGGCAGGGAAACATACGATGAACCAATGAGGTACAGGGTAGGCGGGGAAGGATAACTGGGAGCCAATGGGATATCGAGGGACAAAGAACTTTCCAGAGCTTAACCATAAACAGAAGAAGGGAGGAGAGAGCGGGAGCCAGTGGTCGGGGGCAGATCTGCATATTCAGGCAAGGGCTTCTGGGCCCTCACCATAATCTGGAGGCTCTTGGTCTTCGGTGATGTCCCACCATTTAACCTGCTTGGGTGTGTGGCTTACTGGGTGTTGGCACACTGAACACACCACAACAGCATGATAACTAATGGATGTTCAGCAGAAGTACAGCAATAGTCAAGATGTTTAGAAAACAACTGGATTTCTTGTGTTTTCATTTTGCAAGACCAGAATATGGCACTGTTTATACTGTTAAATGTGTATACATTAGGTATAGGTGAATTCAAAGGGCATGGAGGAGACCGGGAAGTTCCAAAGTCTTGAACCAATATGAGAGGAATGTCAAGGTTTTGATAATTAGCTTCAATAATTCCCAAAAAAAAAAGTAAAATCGTGTTGAGAAGAACACTGAAGAATTGGCATCATATGAGAAGTTAAAGAAAATGAACTGATGTGGAGATTTTCATGAATATCTGATGCCATGCTTGTGTTAGGGCTCAGTCTAGATTTTCTGGCAGCAACCTAGATATGTCACTTAAGTCACAGTTCTTGTCTTTCTTGATATCATGGAAACAGATTGGTATCAAAGCACTGAACTGCAAGTACTAGCACAACGCCTTCAGGTGGCAGGGGTCACTGACTCCAGTTGTGTCGGGAATAAAGCTTCAGAAGGCATAGAATTGAATTAGCAACTCCACAGACATGAAAAATAAGGAGGTATTAAAGCAAGCAGAACACAAGAGAGTTTTCAAAGACAAAAAAAGTAAATAATACTGCTGTGGCAGAAAACATGAATGACAACAGACTATAAAACAAAAAAGAAGAGGAAACACCTCTTGGGTTTGATGCTAACTATGGAAAAGTGATACTAACTATGAAAAAAGTAATTTTAAGAGATTTTTTTACAAGTTAATTGTAAACAATTGTTATCATACACAGTGCCAATAAGTCGGGGATTAATTGAAGAGGATCTCATCCAATCCCTTGATTTTGAATGGTAATGGAAGAAAATATCAATCATACAAAAACCAGAAAAGACAAAGAAAAAATTCTTTAGGGTTTTGCAGTTGGTAGCAAAATGCCACTGTATCACAACAGATGCTTACTTTTTTTTACATACATTTCCTTTAAAATCAACATTTATGTTAATTGAGAATAATGTGGGGAAAAAAATAAATATAGAAATGTTCCTCCAAAGTGTGTTATATAAGCCAAAACATTAGCACTGAATTTAGATTCATTGTTGCCAACTTTTCCATGCAGAAAGTTTTTATTTCACAAAAAGCAAAAGCTACTTGTTTGGACTAAATTCAATCTAGAAATATAATGGAATGCAATTTTAACTCAAGTTAAAGTTGATATGAATATAAAAAAGATTTTGAAATTACATGGAATTAAGAAATTCTACAATCCTACATGCTTCTCCATACTTAGGTTTATAAGCTTTGTCTGAAGAGGAAAAAAAAAAGAGTTTACGATTTCATTATTGTTTTCTGCATAACATAGTTTTAGACTGTTAAACACAAACTTATTTGCCTATTATTGCATCATTAATTTTTCTTCTATATCATCACAGTTTGATTATATATACCTGTCAATATTTTTAGAGCATATTATGAGGGAGAACTTCACTTGCAATGCTATTCTGGAAAAGACAAAACTGCGTGGGAATGTCCACTTACTTCTGTTGGTATGAACTGCTAAAGGTTTATGAAGGCTCTTCATTCTCATATATTTAGGAATGGACAAATCTGCATCACTGGGGGAAAAGGCTAATTACTCACAGTAAGGTCATTAGATACAGACTTTCTTTTTGCCATTACAAAGACTAAGATTTTTTGCAATAATGGCACTATGCAGAGTAGATGAAGCAAATAAAAAATAAACCTCTTTATTCTGAAGCTGATGCAAAACCAAATGTTCTTTCGGTTGCACAGCTGTAAAAACTAAAGTAAGAAAGGTATCAAAAAAGCAAACATTTATATTCAACACAGTATCTATTACTTATACACACGTCCCACATGACTACACTGTCTCTGAAGTGACAGAAAAACACAAATAAAGATAGTAGTTTTAAATTTTTATTAAATTTATTGGAAATTATAAAATATTTTGTTGCTTCGTTAATTGAATTGATTTTACAGAATAATATATTTTATTTTTACAAACACTGTAATCAACCATAAAAATAATAGCATTTAATTCTGGTTTTGAAGCTCATTCTTTTAAATTTCTACACGGTTAGAGAGATCAGCTTTAAGACTTTGTATCCAGAAATTTTCATAATTTTTTGAAAAATTATTACCACTAACTAATCTCCTGATGGAAATATGCATGGCTATTGTGTTCTAAAGCTATGTTCTAAATGAAATTTTGTAGAAGAACATTTTAGCTAATGTCAGTCATGTACATCTCTGCTGCTCTCTACTCCAGTTAGAATAAACAGTTTTAAAATTTTGGAAAAAAGTTTAGGAAACCTTCACTAATCAAAAACAAACATGTAGGGAAAAATTGAACAAAACCTAATTTTTATCAATGGACAGTTTTAAAATTCAAAATTACTTTTTCTGTCAACTCCATCACCTTTCTCAATAAAAACTTCAGAAGCATCCTGTGTCTTTAAAAATTATGGAAGTTAAATTTTAAACATGGAATATATTATAGCTATAATCCAATAGAATGCCAGATCTTTAGTTATTCAGTTAGAACAGGTCAGCATTCTATGTAAAATACACCAGTAAGAGCAGGGTTCAGCTCTCTGTCAATGCCATATTGTGGCTGTCTGTACAATAATGTTTTTCAAACGTGTTGTTATATTATGCTCTCTACCATACTAAAATCTTACTAACAGGAAACCTGAGGTATTATCTTATTCTCATTTCCCTACCCTACAGGGAGTCCTTGGCAGAAATTCCAAGAAACAGAAATAAGGAGTTTTCCGTTGTCTTCTTTAGGGTGAAATCCGTCTTTTTATGCAAACCTTCTCTGTCTAAAACCTACAACATACCTGTTAAGATGGCCCCATCATTTTTTCACTGGAGAAAAAAAAAAGCCAAGAAATGCCAATGTCAGAGAACAAACACTAGGAGACAGAAGATTATAACAACTTCTGGATATTCACTGTACAGCATATGTCACCATTCAAATTAAGCCTCAAAGAAGCCAAACTTCAAATCATAAATGGTCTCATAAAATCCAGTGCAGTAACTGTGTAAAATGGAAATATAATAATAGTTTATGTAAATTGCAACATTTTATGCAAACTACTTACATGGGATTGTTACAGAATTAATAGTGAGGTTTCTTTATTAAACACTCATTTTAAAAAACTGGTGATGCTCAGAAAAGAAAAATATTTTCCCACATAATGGTAAAAGTATATTCCCCAGGACTTCTCAAATCAGAATAGCATTTTACAATAACTCTCACAAAAAAACTAGGACAACTATGGCAAATATTTTAAACTGAATTTTCATTTTTTCCTCAATAGAATTTCTCAGAATCCTACCAACTCAGTAGATGTGTGAAAACTGTAGAAAACAGGATACATGGGTGTTTAAACAAATATATCTTCTAAGGAAGTAACTGTAACATGCATACAGACACACAATCTTCCCACATTTTTTCTACATTTTTTCTACATTTTTTACTTATTGCACCAAACAGCAGTTCAGAAATTATTTAAATAATGAGATACATTTTATTTTTGTCTCTAGAGATAATGCATATTACAATTTTATTTGAATTTATATTATAGAAAGCATTTGTATAATAAATAGCCTGTTTAACCTGTCACTGGACTTCAGGATATATTTGATGTAATAATGTAACAGTAAGTGTAAAGCCAGCTTTTTTTTCTGGTAGCAAACTTAAAAAGTCCCTCCTTTTCTGCAGCTGTTTTGGTTTTTAGCACTGCTCTTTCATTTCAGAAGTGTCATGTTCGACAGTAATGGTACAACTGTACTTGTTCTACATAAAAAGAACAACCCAGCCTAATTTGATCTTGTAATTTCAATTTAGTTAACATAACTGAAATTACAGACATGGTCACTGAGAAAGAAGCTACATTCTGTTTTTAGGATAATCCAAAAGCGATTTTTAGGCAGGTTGACCCAAATGCACAAACCAGCATGTTCTACAAATAATTTCAGAATCAAAACCAGGACAAAAAAAAGGCAACTGTCAGCAAGCTTTTTGTGAAATACCTCCTAAACGTACTTTTACCCTTGTCTATGTGTGGATGGGCTGTCATAACTAAAGAAGATTTCTCTCTCAGTGTCACAAGAACATGGTCAGCTCATAAATGGGCAAGGGAAGATACATACAACATCATTTTGTCCTCTACTACAGAATCCCGAGGAAAAAAAAGGAGATTGTTCAAGGACAGAGAAGGATGGATATAAGGATAAGAATAATTTATATGTGGATTACAAAACCTGAAGAACTTCAGTGATCAGAAAGTGGTACCTTTCTCTATCTTTGAGTGATGTACGTATTTGTAATGTGAATGCTCCAAGCAGTAAGTTCCCATATCCACAATCATCACAGGAGCAGTTGCTGAGTTCTTGAAGCAAATAGAATCACTCTATCACATGCTGCATTAGCTTTGAGTCTTCCTCTGTATTACTGCAGTGGTTGATAAGAATATAGATAAAGCTTCAGGAGACATTAAGAATGGAGGCGTTTTTAGCAAAGCCACTGATACAGCTTCAGCTCTGATGGGCACATTCCAGCAGCAGCAAAAGGCTGTATTTCAGGGGTTTGACAAGACACCTTGACAAATTTCATATTCAGTTTCTGTATTCAGGCAGAGAAACACATGCCCACATCAGCCATTAATATGAACCATTTTGCACACCATCTTAAGAGTTTACTTTTCCTTCTACAATAGCAAAGAATTCCCTGAATGTCAAAGAGGAAAACACTCCCAGTTTACAGGTATGAAACATGGAAAGGTATATGGAAATACCGACTCTGTGACTAAAGCAAAAGTAAGGAAGTAAGAAAAAGTGTAGGACAGCTACTTCCTATCTGGAAAGAATGTCTTCTGTGGTAGTTGAGTCATAAAGGTCTGAAGGGGTTGTCCCCTCACTCCTCATCAGGAAGCTGTCTCAGAGGACTCTATCTCAGCAGGAGCTAGACTTCTCTGACTTTGGAAGAACTAGTTCTTCTGCGTCCCAGGGGGAAAAGATTCTACTGCCATGTTCAGTAGTACTGTGATAAAAATGAGGACAGCCATTCATAGAAACCCACTAACCTTCACCAACATGCTGATCCATCTGGCTGCTCCTCTTGGACATTAGTTGCTCCTGTTCTTCTCTCTGGACAAAAGGCTGATGACCGAAATACTAGGTTGTTCAGTACTACAGTGCAGCTCTTTCAACGTTTGTTAAATTAATGGCCAAAATCTCACATCGCCTACCTCAAACAAGTGGGAGAGAATGTCTTAGTACAGTACATTATTTGTAAAAATTGAGGAGTAATATATTTCTTGCATTAATAGAATTCTTATATTTGACCACGTAACAACTGATGCCAGGGGATACTGGCACTGAACA
>VZTE01002229.1:469273-489273 GCA_013397775.1 Eulacestoma nigropectus
ATGTCTTTTCTTAAAGTACTAGCAGTCCTAGATTCACAATGATGGGCCTATGACTTGTCTATGGTGTAGACTGACCCAATTTACCAACTAAGGATATTTTCAACCGTGCCTTTAAAAAAAAAAAAAGTCTGGTGGTCTTCCAGCATGTCTTTTATCTGTATGGGAAAGGATAACTCAACATTGAGACTGTCAATCACCAGGTAGAGCAAAGGCTTTTACACTACCAAGCTCTGCCTACCACCTAGTAATATCATGGTCTTCCGCAGGTAACATCTAGGCAAGGATCTTGTTATTCCAGGAAAGGACATCTTTTGAGATAGTAAGTATAAGTGTGTGTATTCTCAGTAGTCCTGACACTCAGACTTATATTAATACCCAGATAGGGAGAAATCCATGTAAAGATCTGTATAGGTGTTGGTAATTAACTTTTCCTTTAGAGTCACTGGGTGCTACAGAACCAAACGTTTATATGCCAGAAGCCTTTGAGTGTCCAGCTTGAGGAACGTAGAAAATGGCTATTTGACTGATTTATATAAATGAGAGGGACAATTCTCCTATGATTCTGGTGTTATAGATAATATTATTTTGAAAGAACAAAGCTTTCATTTTGTAATTCCAGAAGCATGGAATTCAGTACTAGATGCAAAGTGTGAATAAATTACCTTTGGACATCAAGAATTCACAGAGCTCCAAAATTTGTCAAAATTCTTCCTTGCATTGCTAAAAAGCTGATCAGACCTGCAGAACAACAGGGTTTGTTGTTTGTTTTTTTTCCCTTCTAGATTTACTCTTCAGTATAAAAACCATAGCCTTATTTCATGTTAGGGAAGTCCATTATCAGTACTTCAGGGCAATAATTTTGAGTTCAATCACTCTTGTAGCTAAAAGTCATCATTATCTCAAAAGCTGCTACAGTAAACAAAACAAATTGAGATCTGCTCATGGGTTGGTCTAGCAATGGATCCATAGTGATACTGACCAGAAAGTTAAAACTCTACAGAAAAATTCTAGATGTAAAGAAAAGTGCTGCTCTAAAGGAAAATCAAAATAGATTAAACCTATCTCTTGACAGCAGTTCTAGATTCCACGTGTCAATATGGATCGTGGCTATCTCAGCTACTTTAGAAGGCTGGCAAATTTAGTCTCTCCATCTTCTCCCATGATCAATGTACCTTTAAAACTGCACTTTCCTCAATTCTTTTGTTTAAGTTGATCAACTTTCTGGACTCCATGGAAGATTGATCTTTCCCTCAGTGTGAATTTTCCATTTTCAGTCTGTAACACTCATTCTATTCATGGTGGCAGCATCTAGTACATCATAGTAAAGCCAGTGATGAAATAACTTTTTTCCTTCAAGTTTCCTAGTGAAAATGTCTAATAAGGTCTCATAACTTTTTTTGAGTCTATCTACATGACTCTTCCTTATTCTATCTGAAGATAAAATGGGGAAACTCAATAAAATATATTTCCAAGAAACATTCATTTTTTAATAAATAAATTCAATTTATAACATTCGCCTCACTGTCTCATAAAGCTCAAACATAACACAACGATTACGATACTGAAAGATTCAACCCCACCTCCTTTGTGTACATTCTTCAAAAATTAAGCAGATTTTCGATAGTAATCAGTGCTCAGCATTTTTTAATTTGAAAAAACAACATACTGGTGTTAGTGGAAGAGTGAAACTATACTTTATGTGTAAATCTTAAAGATCTTTTAATGTACTTGGTTAGCAGATTTCTTTTTGGTAGTACAACATGTGGATATTATTATTTTGAATAATTTGTTTGACTTCAGAAACATTTTAAAGAGCTAGATAAGCTGAAAGTACCTGTAACTCATGGCTGACCTTTCCAACAACAACTATAATTTGAATTGCGTGCATGGCAGCCTTCACAGGAATGGGTGACTAGAATTACTGGTGCTTCTCCACGTGGTATCCATCCTAATGAGAAAAGGAAAGGCACAGAAGGCCTACAGAAGTCTGTTTGGCATCTGTTAAATTGTCTTTGAAAGAAAAAAATACCTTCTAAAAAAACCCCTTCTAACTCATGTGGGCGGAGAAGAGATCTATTATTTCAATCAGTTGTCTCAACATGGAGAAAATCTAGATATTCTCATTGATATTCTACATAGAATTGTAAAATCATTTTGGTTAGGAGAGACTTTTAAGATCATTGAGTCAAATAGTTAACCCAGCACTGCCAAGCCCACCAGTTAAACCATGTCCCCAAGTGCCACATCTGCATGTCTCTTAAATACCTCCAGGGATGGGGACTCACCCACATCCTTGAGCAACCTGTTCTGATGCTTATCAATACTTTAGATGAAAAAATTTTACTTAATATCCAAACTAAACCTCCCCGACAACTAGAGGCCATTTCCTGATTGAAAATGTTCATATTCCAAAATCATTAGGATGCAAACTCCTTTTAAGAACATCAAGTCTGACTTTCATTTCTAAATATGGTCTGTTACAATTCGTATAGTAAGAAGAACCCAAACCCAATGTTTAAGGTTTAAGATGGACTGAACAGTTACGTATTACAGACAATTTATTCCCTGTTTGCATCCTTGTTATGACAAGATCCCTTGGACAATCCTTCACTGTCTATGAATATCCTGGCCTTTGCAGCTGCAATCTGCAGTGATAACTACATTGAGTGATTTAGCTGTTAGAAAGAACACCTTGAAGCTGCATTCAAAAGTCCCGAGAATTCTCCTGAGGAGACATACACTTACCAAGGATTGAGGAAGAACATGTCACAGAAAGAATAATGGTAAGGGGAGAATAGTCTTTGTAGAGGTTAAGATAGAAGTATCCTCAAGATACTAATTATTAAGAATAGTTATGCTAAGGGTAATTACAGAGACATTATCCTAAGTAAAAGGATTTTTTTTTTTTTAGAGTTTCACATAAATGTGAATATTTGGATTAAATGTAGAATACTGAAATACAGAAACTGGAAGAGTTGATTCACCACTGAGTGGTACACATTCCTGGTTGTTTCTATATTCTCAAGAAGCAGCACAGCTTCAGTTATTGCAGATAGTCTATACTATATGCACCATAAAATAGAATACGAAAGAACAACAGAATGGTTTTGGTTGAAAGGGGCTTTTGAAGATCTAGTTCCAACCCCTCTGCCATGGGCAGAGTCACCTTTCGCTAGACCAGGTTGTTCAAAGCCCCATCCAACCTGGCCTTGAACATTCTGGGGACAGGGCATCCACAGCTGCTCAGGGCAAACTGTTCCAGGGTCTCACCGGTACCTCAATCTTTTGCCCAGTGTGAAGGAAAGTGTTTAAATATCCTTGGACCTAAAAAAATACTAAACTAAACAATACTACTGTTCTCTTTCAGAAAGCCTTATTGTGCTTAAAACTGATGGTGTATTGCAGGTGCTCTGTGAGGTGAGGGCTAAGTAAACAATAAAAAAAGTATTGAAAACTAGTGTGAAGTGTTTCATGTTTGAATTTTTTTCTTTTCAGTGAAGGCTTGATTAGGAATTTTTGGGTTTGTGGAACTAAACAATAAGGAATGTTTTAAAGAACTAAAGTGGTGTGAACAGTTGACAAATGGTTTCAAGTCCCACAGATGCGTGGGCAAATGTTTAAATTAGTGGATATTAGTAATCCTACTGAATGTGTAGAATTTAAGTGGATATTTCTAAAATACACTACAGAGATGTACTAAAGCAATATTAGTCTTGAGCTATGTGTACATGAACACACAAACACACACATTTATAATATGAAGGACTTTTCTCTAACTGACATCAGGCAATGAAAAATTGGCCTCAGTTCAAAATGTGTCTTTGCTGTCTCATAATAAAGACCACACAGAATCTATGTTAAAATGAAAAGTTAAACCACTTATACTGCAAGTAGAATAAAGACTTACAAATCTGTCTTGTATAAAGTGTGAAGTGCCCATGTCCACTTGATACATAAGAGTGCATTAGATGCTCTGTCACTCTCCAAATACAATTTACTTTTTCTTTTTCTTTTTTTTAAATGAGTCAGTCAGAAACCTCTGATAGAACCATTTCAAATGCAAATAATTCTGTTCCAACTGCCTCTTTACATTAGCTAAATGAAGTCATCAGTAAACAAAATTGGAAGAAATCTTAACACAACTGCTGTAAACAACTTTAAAAGTTTTATATCTTAAAAGATTAAAAGTGTTAGAAGACAGTTCAGATTCACTGGAGACATTCACCACTGAAAAAGTTTATAGGCAAAAAATAACTCTCATCTCACCCAGACTGATACTGGTCACAGCAAATTATAATCAAAGATAGATTTCTTGGAGGGTGATAATACCATTAGATTTAAGGAATTAAAAATACATGAAACTTTTGAGTTAATGAACAGGGTCCTTAACTGCTCATTTAATTCAAACAGCTGTTTGTTAATGCCCTAAGCAGTGTCATAAACTGTGAAAATACTGTTGAGTGCAAGACACTAGTTAATGCTATAAAGCAACACATGCTCTAATATTAAAAGGATTTAATGGGATTAATAGAGAATAAAACATTAACTCCCTATTATGATGTTTTTGGGACCCAAGGGCAAATTCCAGCTAAAAAGGACTCTGGTTCTAAAAGCACAAAAAGTAAACTATAGCACTGTACAGCAAATCATGGCAATTTTATGCTCCTGAAAAAAAGTGGAACCCTGATAAGATCACATCTGTTCCAATCACAGACTGGATAAAATCACTGTTTACTAAAGTCCTAAATAACTAAATATGTGGAACCCCAACAAGATCCCATCTGTTAAGTCTACAATTTGGATAAGGTCCCATTACAAAAATTTCTATATAATAAGATATAATGAAATTTTTTTATTTTCTCCAGTTTCATAAATTCTTTCATAGGGATACACAATATTGTAAAAATCCAACAGCATAATTAACTGGCTTGATGAACATTAATAATATATTAGAATTTGGATTCTCAATTCAAGAAAGAAATTAAAAACTAGTCTTAGTGTTTAAGCCATACAACCTCATTCAAATGTTCTTAATTCTAATTATTTTAATATACTTTTATAACTTATCTATACAGTTATTTTTTCCCCTTCCTAATACAACAGGTTTGATAGCATACGTAGTCCATCAGTAAACTACAAAAGCTTAATATTTGCAAAGGTGTCTACTAGTTTTTCTGATTTTCTTTTGAAAGAGTATTCTTTTAGAACAAAAAACAGAAAGTAGGCTGCATTTACCTTTGTAGGTATAGCATATTTGAAAATTGTCAGTAGTAGGAGAATTTTTTTTAAAGTTCACGCAAGCTTAGTATATAAATAAAGTCTATTTCAACACTCAAGATTTTTTTTTTTTAAAACAGTAATACTGCAGAAAAGGACAATTAGGAATTTGGGGTTTTTTTCTAAAAATGAAAGGCAGCAAGGTTAAACATTATATTTTCAGGTCATATTGTCCTCCAAAACATTAATAATTGCTTTATAGAGGAGTCCATAAAATGAGATGTTCTTATGTCCTTTTAAATCGAAAAAAACCCCAAACGTCCATTAACCTAACAATGTTTTAAAGTAATTTAATTGTAATATTTTTTTGGTAATTCCTGTATTTAATATTATTTAAAACATTAATAATAATTTGCAGCTGCACTGGAATTGCAGATATTTTCACCTGGATATATCAGATCACGACTTTTAAAAGATCACAGGATCAGATAGCGAAGAGCCATCATTTATAATAAAAGTGAGGTCTGACAGCCACCAAAAAGGCAATGAAAGATGTGAATGTTCATAATTTCTGCTTAAGTTCATCAAGAATATGAATTTCCAGTGCTTGGTACCTCAAAAGGAAATTGCTTTAAACCAGTCACATATCTAGGAAATAAGAATATCTACTTACAAAGTAGTGGTCTTCAACTAAAGATTGTGTTTAGATTTTCCATAGCAACAGAAGTATTTGATATAATGAGGGAGAAGGAATGAGGAGAAAAATTAAAAAATAGTTTTCCACCCTTAGATAAATTTTAAATATTTACAATCATAGAATGATAGAATTGTTAAGGTTGGAAAAGACCTATAAGATCAAGTCCATTTAGAAAAGGTAATCAAAGTATATTAAAATAACCTGTGTGTCTCAGCAGAGATTTAATTTCAGATATGGGCTGCTTCCCTTCCCTTCCCTTCCCTTCCCTTCCCTTCCCTTATTCATTTTGTTTGTTGGCAGTTTATTACAAATTTTGTGTTTCATTCTTCCTGGAAGTGTTGGTAGGTGAAAGCACAAAGAAGACCAACCTCTCTACCTGGTCATGGCTGCTGCTTCATGATCAAATGGGGTCTGCTGAGGAGAAGCTGTGGACATGTCCTTTACCTGAAAGCCACTGAACACGTTCAGGAAGAAACTCACAGAGTACAGCTTGAAAATCCCACAAGAGCAGAAAGCCTGTGGAGTGAACAAAGACTGGGAAACTCCTGAGAAGTAATTCTTAACTTCCACCTCAGAACGTCACACCAAAATATAATTAGTTTTTGAGCCTTGTGGACCAGCTGAAACAAGTACTTGTCAGAGTAAGATTCTAGCAAATCAACCTATGGGTTTGATTAAGGTTTTTTATTTACTTCTTTTTGATTATGCAGCCAGTGAATACAAATGGACCCTAAAAGGTAGATTGGGTACCCAATGTTCCATCTTCCCTCTAGCACATTTAGAGATAGTATTGTATATGTGTTTCATTTTATGTTCTTCCCTCACTTCTTTACTTTACAGATAGTTCTTTTGCATTAGTAAAGATGAGCTTTAAAGGTGTTTGGATTTCTGTTTTCTTTTAGTTTTTCTGTTAGGCAGCCTAATTTTGACTGTGTTTAGCAATTAGTACAAGTGCATAGGAAAAGAAATTTTCAACAGACCTGCAATATTCACTATGTTTATTACTCCATTATTCATAAATCAAAACCTTCTTTACTTTGTTAGTAATCTTCAAAAATCAAATAACTTCAGAAAAACATAAAAAACCTTATTAACAAATAATTAATTTCCCTTGTATTTCACTTTAATTTCAAGGTACCTAAAATGGCACAAAATGGATATGGCATCGGAAGTGCTCAATTTATATGGAACCTTCTTAACACTGTGGTAATTTTGATACCAATATGTACACCCAAATTACTTGCAACAGGTAAAACCCCCCCAAATAGTGAAGAAAGAAGGTATTTGTCCCAACATTTGATTCTGTGCTTTAATTCAAAATACTATTCTTTATGCTGCTTAAACCTTGTGGAAGATGGACTTCATACTTATTCTGAGAAAAATAAGAGAAAACAGGGGAAAGCATTCATGGTAGGATAAAACTGGTCAAAGACTGCAGTATGTACTGATATGGATGTTGCTTAAAGCACTTGAACAAGCAAGTTCTGTAGGATTCTCCCACATGTGGGAATAGCTGTGATTTATTGAGTTTTTAAAGAGGGCAAAAGAACACTTAGCATTTGTGAGAATATTCATAATGGTTAACATTACAGCACAGAAATTTAGTATCTTTAAAATGTGGCCATAATCCATGAGAAGAATAGATGCCTTCATAAGACAGCTAAGTAGAGCAGTATTATTATTTGCTTGGAACCACTCTTGAGACTCTTGATAAGAAGAGATTGACTATCCTTCTCTCCCCATGCCAGCGACTAAAAATTTCCCTCCATGTGCCCAGACTCCACCTAGTTGTGGATACTCATTCTACTAATTAGAATTTGTAAACAATATAGCTTTTACCCTCTCTGCTAGCCACTAAAATAACTGCAATCTAATTCTAATACAAAATGACATACATTTTCTACTGTTTCCTGTATTTTTTTACAAGTTTTCTTCTTCAGTTGTCACTAGATCTCTCATTTTAACACAGAGCTTCCAAGTCTTACAATTGATAAGCAAAAAAAAGGAAGACAATACCAGATCAGTGAAAGGATGGTGTAAAATGTGGTAAGACATTTCTAGCAAAAAATTATATCAAGGTTCAAATTCACCATAGACTAACAGAAAACAGATAATTTTATGTTGATTGATTTAGTACAAGTTAGAAGACATAGCATTCATAAGAACAAAAGTAACACAAATTCTTACACATGAAAGCAAAAGGATTTTTAACTAAACACAGATTTTTCTTAACTGAAGTTGTACCAAGACATGTAGTCATCTTCAGGTAGACATTTGTCTCAGTTTGAGACAAGTTTAGGCGGAAATGCCCTGGAAAGAGTGTCTCCTCCACAAAAGACAGGTTTTGGCACTCCCTCCCCCACCAATACAAAAGGAATTTCTTGGATGAAAGTGAAAAAACCTATTTATTTAATAAGCAGAGTGCAAGCACACAGCACAGGAAAAACGAATACCTGTTAAATTATTAAACCTCCTCGATGCAGAGAAAGCTGGTGGATTTAGAGTTCCCTCTGTAGCTGGCTCGGCCCCTGCCGAGGTCCGAGGCTGGGATGCGGCGTCCCCACAGCCTCCCTGCTGGTCCAAGGGGTCTGATGATCTGGTTCTTGGATCACAGCTGGGCCAAACAGTTCCAGAAGAGGAAGTAACTGGAGGATCTCGGTATGCCGGTATGAGAGAATTTCTTGCCTCAGTTACAGGCTGGCTAAAAGCAGGAAGGTGCTGCCTCGGCTCTGCAGCGCTGAGAACGCGGCGGAGTGTGTGTGAGTCCTTGAACACAAACCGTGCAGAAGAATTCGCCCGGCTTCTCTCCCCTGTCTCCTGGACCCAGCCTAAAGCTATGGGACCCATTCCTGGGCATAAGGCAGACGATAGGGATATACAGTATTATCATAAAATCACTCCAAGCCATGTTTAAGCCTGAAAGTGAGATTCTGAGTGGATACAGGACTCAAAGGGATATTAAGCATGTTTGCAGAGGATACAATATTGAGAGGAGCTGTTGACTCCCTCAAAGACAGAAAGGCCCTGCAGAAACACCTTGATAAATCAGAGGGCTGGGCAATCACCAGCTGTACGAAGCCCAACAAGGGAAAGTGCCGCTTCCTGCACCTGGGACTGGGCAGTTATGGTTGTGTGTACAGACCGAGGAATGAGATGCTGGAAAGCAGAGCCATGCAAAGGGACCTGGGGGTCCTGGTTGATGGCAAATTGAACATGAACCAGCAGTGCCCTGACAGCCAGGAGGGCCAAGCGTGTCCTGGGGGGCCATCAGACACAGCATCGCCAGCCGGGAAAGGGAGGGGATTGTCCCG
Organism: Eulacestoma nigropectus; assembly: GCA_013397775.1. Lineage (NCBI taxonomy): Eukaryota > Metazoa > Chordata > Aves > Passeriformes > Eulacestoma > Eulacestoma nigropectus. The sequence continues at coordinate 478,499 of VZTE01002229.1, forward strand.
CTCTGCTCTGCACTGGGGCAGCCTCATCTCAAGTCCTGGGGGCAATTTTGGGTGCCAGAATATAAAAAAGACAAAAAAGTATTAGAGAGCATCCAAAGGAGGGCCACAAAGATGTGAAGGGCCTTGAGGGGAAGCCATTGAGGAAGAGCTGAGGTCACTTGGTCTGTTCAGCCTGGAGAAGACGGGAGATCTCTGAGGGGAGATCTCATTGAAGTCTACAACTTCCTCCTGAGGGGAAGAGCAGGGGCAGACACTCCCCAGGGAAGTGATCACAGCACCAAGCCTGACAAGAGCTCAAGAAAGGTTCGAACAATGCTCTCAGGTACATGGTGTGATTCCTGTCATGTGCAGGGCTAAGAGTAGGACTTGATGGTCCTTGTGGATCCCTTCCAACTCAGAATATTTTATGATTCTTGAATGGATCAATTTTACAACAGTGTACAGATTAGAAAAAAAAAAATTAAAACTTTTCATGTTACTAGAAATGAAAATGTTCGTTGTTCCTGATGAGCAACTATATGGACGGTGACACTATGGACTTCTGGTTATCTACAGAACTAGTGGTGTCAATAACTGTTGAAACTGCGATTGTTGAATTCTTATCTATCACATCATAAGAGCTATGGGTGCTGTTTTTCTTTACCCACCTGCCTCATGTATCTTTTAGATAATTCAAAAATAATTCAAACTAAATGTCTAGTGCATTAAAATTACAATCCAGGCCTTGTTAGAAAGTTACAACTTTCTGTGTAATATCTAATTTGTAAGTTTAATTTTCAGTTCACAGTACTCAAGATGTAGATGCAAATAAAGGTGAAGAGAAAGATGGATAATAATAGTCATTAATTTTGTCACTAAACAATGAGGCATAGCCTCCCAGTTTTTATCGCTGCTGTCAAGATAGAATATTAGTATTGAACCTTGCCTTCCTATGCAAAATGTTTCTATATTCATTCGTATCAAAAATAGTATCAAAATTGGTTGCAACAAAGGGAAAACTAAAGACCAATAAAATTCTTTCTGAATTTCTGAGTTTGAGCTTCATCTCTATATGAGCCATATGTACAAGATAAATGTTTATCTTCACTAGAAATATTTTCTACTCTTGTGGAATCCATATCTTATGATGATCTTATGGTCATCACTGAAAGCCTGAAAATTATCTGTGAACAACTAAAGAGACTTACATCTGGGAGTAACTAACTCTTGGATATTCCAGCATATAAAAATTCATCCCAACAGCACATACTACACTTAAAAGTTCCTAATTGACTAAGTATCTGTGTCTCTGTGTCTGCTTAGATACAGGAATATTTATTTGTTAGACAGGAAAGGCAGCATTAAGAGCTGATATTAAGGATGAATATGGCAGAATCTGCTGAAATAGATGCATCTCTTCCAAAATACTGCAAAGCCAAGAGTTTGGCTTCCATGCTATAAAGACCTTTGCTTCTCCATGTAATAGCAGAGAAATATGGACATTAAAGTTCTTTCCTCTAGCACTATCTTGAAAATAATTAAAATCCATTTCAATGGCAACATTGATATATTAAACAAAACAATTTATATATTTTTGGGTAGTGGCTACATAAAGAATGTAATAATATTTTGAAAGAGATGTCTGAGATACATGTATGGTAAGTGTTTCAAGACCCTTTCCCTCCAAGGATTCTAATAGTTAAATAGTTCTTTTCTTCTCGATGAAAGACTTAACTAAATTAAGCAGTATGAACAAATCTCCAACTGTGAACTAATTAAAGACAATTCCCCTTCATGGTTTTCCCACAAAATGTTATTTGTGATTTTATTTTGCTTTCCCAAGTTTGTCTTTACATATCTGTCATCTATAAGGCTAATGCAAAATACTAATTATTTTAAATACCAAACAATATACCCAAAACCTCAGAAAGTTAACATTACCATTTATTAAGTCTGGGAAAAAAAATTAAATTTTAAATTGTGAGAACACTTGCAGACTCATACTAGTAATACTCTTTAACTTTACCAAGCAATAACAAAACATAAACAAATAACGAAACAAACAATCAAACAGCAAAAAAAAAAATCAGGAATCCATTATTTAAATTTTATTTATTTAGACTTGAACATAGCATAATACCAAGTACCTCTATAATGCCGAAGTCAGCCTTTGAAATATCAATGCTACTCTAAATTAAGTGAAGTTTTCAGCACTTCCAAATCAATCCAGCTATATGACAACAAAGTAACAAAACCTAACCAATCCAGTCAAGGTCCTTGGGGTTTTATAGCCAATGCTACCCAAGGCACAGTGCCCTATGGCATAGGATAAAGGAAGGCTGGAGTTTTTAAGATATACAAATTGACATTCATAATGATGTAGAAACCTTCCCCCACCGAGGTCCACGGAGAAGCAACTTGGCTTGAATTGAGTGATGACCTATTTAGAGAAGGAGATGGGACTGTAGACTTTCTGAGGTCAATTCAAACCTGGATGAGTACAGGATTTTAAGCCTGAGGAGTCTCACCCTCCTCCTTAACTGTGAAGAGGTTTTAGCACTACCCTGTCAACATGACACCTTTCTGACACTTGCTTCCCATGCTCCTTAACAGTGGGGATGGAGATGACACGGAGGGACCTGATGGCCGCAGCCTCACTGTCAGTCTCATAACCCATCACCAGAAGTGCATCTGTGGTGGCCAAAAGTCAGAGGCCTCATACCCCATGGCTGCTGAACATGCAAGGATACAATAGGCATTCTGTATATTATCCACAAATTAATACAGTTAGGGACATAACCGGCTGGGAATGCAGTGTCCTTCCCTACAATTGACTCACTCCCTCTCTTATACTGGCCATCACTGCATTAGAATAATAAAGAAATGGCACAATTTAAAACTGAGCAATGAAGTTATAATTCAGCTTCCAAAAATTAAACATGATTCTCATTCCCTCTTAAGCCTTCTGGGCACTTCGCTGAAGACAAAAATCAGCTTTGCTATTCCTTGTACAACACACTGGAAGCATTTTAATTTCAATTTAAAAATTGATATTTTGTTGCAATTGTATATGCAAATCTGTAAGACATGCAGTACAAAAACTCTTACCCGACTGATATCAATCACAAAAAGTACGTCTGATCTGTGCTCTGAAGTAATTCATCACATCTGTGATAGCACAGGTGGTCCTGCACACATACTTAAAGCAGAAGTATTTCATAATTATTCCTATTGCAGCTCAAAATATCTTCTGCTACTAGGGAGATTCATGAAACCTGAGAAATCTCTAAAACTTGCCGTTAGAGACAGCTGACAATCTTTTCAGTTCTTCCTGATAGTGCTTGTAAGAGAAATAAATTATGGTAAATGTTATCTTCAAACATTTACTCAGCACAATTATACCAATAACTTAAAATTAGCAGAAGTTCTGATTTTCCTACACAATGCACCAGATGAGAAAAGGGAACCGAAACAGAATAGTAAAATACAGCTTTAGAGAAACTCAACCTCTATTCAGAACATAAGCTTCCTTTCTGCCAGTGCTTTAGCTCCAAGGAGTAGGTTTATGAGCTGACAAGTTGACAGTATTTCTTTGTTATGACTGGCTAAGGACGTCCAATTGTCATACAATAATTTTCAGTAATTAGTATACGTATTAGAAGTAACTCATCTTTTCACAAGAACAATGTTCTTTTGGATAAACAATAGCTTCTGCAACACTAAATTATAGAGGCCAAGATACTAATTTATGGTGGGTTACAATTATACATGTTGTGGGCCACAAGCACTCTGTGGGCTGTGTAATGAAGGCCAATAGTTTAAAAACTGATTAGAATTACAAATAATCTGCCAGGTGTTTTCATCGCTGTTTTGGAAGACAGCGTTATCCTAGCCAGAGTCTCCGAAGCCAAGATGAAAGAAAATATTATGGAAAACTCTGTGGTCAATAACACTTCAAAAATACCTTTTTCAAAGTGTGTATTATTTTTATATCACTGATCAAGAATAAGGGTAGCACGTTAGTGGCATGACCACATAAAACCTCATCACTCCACACACGTTTTACTGGCCTTGTAATTTGACCACAAATCTGGTCCTCTTAGACCATCTGTAGGAGATTCGTGGGCACAAAATAAAGAGCAGAATAATTACAGAAGAATGGTACAATAGATAGTTGGATTTATCTGTACTTACATCACAGGAGTTAGTTACAACTCTCTGTCTCACATCATTATTTGAAAATTTGAAACATCCCTATTAAATAAATACAGAATAAGCCAGAAAAGTGAGGTCCTTTCATTTTCTTCCCAATAGAATTTGAATGCAGAATTTTAGATCTATCTAAGAAAATATTGTTGTATTAAATGGGTGATGGTTATCTGCGATTTATAGCCAATCAACAACATTGCCATAAACAAGATTACCATAAACATGAGCTCTAGATTTCAGGTGTCCAGCTATACAATATAACACCTAATAAAATAATATGAAACATAAAATAAAGCATCTAAAAAAGTGATTTGAGTTAAAGGGTCAAAAATGGTAGTATTTTTGTATTGAATCATAGAATATCCTGAGTAGGAAGAGACCCACAAGTCATTGAGTCCAACCCCTGGCCATGAGAAGGACACCCCAAGGGTCACACCATGTGATCACTGTGCAAAAGCTTCTTGAACTCTGTCAGGCTTGGTGCTGTGACCACTTCCCTGGGGAGCCTGTTCCAGTGCCCAGCCACCCTCTGGGTGAAGAACCTTTTCCTGATAACCAGCCTAAACCTCCCTGACTCAATTTCAAGCCATTCCCTCGGGTCCTGTCACTGGTCACCACAGAGGAGAGGTCAGTGCCTGAGTCTCCACTCGCCCTTGTGAGGAAGCTGCAGGTGGCTGTGAGCTGTCCCCTCAGTCTCCTCTTCTCCAGGCTGAACAAGTACAGCATTCGTATGGAGAGCACTCATTTTTTCGTTCTGGAATGGCCATGACACAAGTAAATATCATTTTTGTGTATTTGTAACAACTTTCAACAGTTCTAGATTAGAAGAGGTTTTAAAGAAAACAGGTCTCAACTCAGGATATGAACATATACTCTGACATTCAGAATGAGAAAAAAATCACAGTATTGTGGATTTAAAACATTGGCATTAAGTACTTTTCAGTGTTAAAACTAAGGAGCTTTGTTTGACCATACAGGTAGGTTCTAAAGTCTAACTGACCTGGAAATACACAGATTTTATGGATATAAAAATGATAATATCTGTTGCATTAATAAATTGCCTATGGATTATTATTATATTAAAATATTCATCTCAGGTCTGATACTAGACATATATGTGATTAAATTGTTGAGGGAAGGTATTTGTTTTGCTCAAGTGGCAATTGTAACTGTTTTTGGAAGTACTATATAAGGAACATAAAAAATATAAAAATAAAACATAGATATAAAGAATATTAACTGGATTTAAAGTATCCAAAATGGCAAAATCACACCACCATTCATTAGGTCAGGGTAAAACCATTTTGCTATCATTCAATACAGATGCAGTTTATTAAATTTCAGTTACTAAGGAGCACTAAGTGGATATGGGTGAGTCTACATATTTCCTGAGAGCATATGCCAGTGCTTCCAAGGATTATGTTACAGAAGAAACAACAGTAAATTCAAGTTTACATTTCATATTATGAGAAAATATTAATATGTCTAATTATGACTCAACTTTTTTTTAAAATTAGAAATTTAATTTCATTTAATTTAATTAGAACTTGTTCACTAAAATATCCTTTTTGGATGGATACCAATTTTAATTTTTTTTTTTTTGCACCCATTTCATTTTATAGTTATAAATCCCTTAAAATTCATCAAAGTTGAATGTCAAAGTTTTTAGACATCTGAAAATATTCAGTGATATTTAGTTTTCATATATAAATTAAATTAATGCTAAAGATTTTGTTCAGGTTTTTGGTGATCAGAATTGCATGTTCTACTAATGTAAATTTAGAATGCAAATGTAGGTTTCTGAGGCAGTTGGTACTCTACAAGTTTATAATTCAGACAGATTAAATCTTATTACAGGCAACAGTTTAAATCACTACTGCATTTGAAGTATATGACTTAATAAACATAAAAAATATGTTGAGCATATGTGCTGAACTGAAGAATCCCTGAAATTTTAAAATAATGCCTTAAAAATTCCAAATATAACATTTCCACTTATTTGTAACAGATTTTGTAATCCAGCCTGTTTTTAAAAGATAGGTATCATCTTGTCCAATGCAGAAGAAAATCACTATGCAACAGTGGTTTCCTGAACCTGATTGCACCAAAAACAATTGCATTTGTGGAAACTGAAGTGTGAAAAGCTTTTAGGAATGATAAGAAGGGAACTGAATAACAGTACATGTTTCTGCATAAGGGTAACTGCAAATGGTGATCTTTGCAATGGAGTAAAACCCTTCAGCTTCATTTTGGGAACTCATTGTGCCTTAGACTATCCCTGCAGGATAAAGTAAATTTAGGTCTAGATAAATGCAACATGCAAAACATCAAAGAAATGGGGGGAAAGAAAATTTAAAATACTTTAAAGACAAAGAACTTCTGCTGAAGAAAACAATATTGCATAGATTTTGGAGAGGGGAGATACAGCCTTTCTATTCTACAATAGCCAAAAGATGTTCTGAAAAAATAAAGGTAGATAAAGCAATGAAATAGGTATCATGGTCCTGACCTCCTAAGTAGTCTGTAGGTGACTTTCTTTACCATTGTGATGCTTAATGTAGATCAAGTTAAAAATGAACATTAAAAAATAAATGCTTATGAAGAAAAAGTCTTTCTTACATACTGGTTAAACTTGGATTTTGAACTAATTTGAATGGTTACAATTATTTTCTTGGAGAAGTCCATAGGAATTTTGAGGTTATAGTGGAAAAATAGTAAAAGACTTCCAGACAATCTTCTGGCTTCTGTATCTTCTGGTCTATGAGAATAGAAGCCAATTCTTTCTGATCTCCTAAGTCTTGCTGTATGACCAAACCACTTCCACTGATATCCCTTACCAAAACCTACATCAATCTGAGGGAGAATCTATTTATGTTTTTATGAGCATGATATTCTAAGAGAAGGAACTACCAGTGCTGACCTTTGTTCAAATAGTCTCACATGTAATATCTGCACATGCAGATCCTTTTTACTAAACTGGGTTATTGCAACCACATTAGATTATGGCCCCTGAAAAAAATTGTCATTTTTATCTATTGCACAAACTCTCCTGAGATACTAATTTGTAGATTATGTTATGATTTTGGGAAAAAAAGGATGATTTTATAAATTTTCTTTAAAAGGTCCTCTGCTTCTTTGTCCTGTTTGTTTTGTCTACAATCTATGTGAAGTCTACCGTCATATCAAGTTTCCTGTAAAACACCTGTACTTCCAAACTGGCAAATTCTTTTTAATTCTTTTTTGACTGGTCTGTACCAATACCTACTGAAGATTGATATGCCTATTAAAACACTATTTACCAGCATTGGATCATCCCTGTGGTTGCTAACATGCAAAATGGTTTGCAAATATTTTGCTCTCTAACACGATCAAACAGTAATGACATCTTTTGACCACAATTGCTCAAAAATAAAGTAATATACATTAACAAAGAGGGATAGTGTGTTCTAGCTAAAGAGCCAAAGGGAAATTAAACAAATTGCAATAAAATTTAAATAATGATTTCTATTTCTATTAACAAAGCATAGGTCTGGGAAGCTATTAATATCTAAGTAAAATGTGTATTCAAATCACACCTGTTTGGTTTCTCAAAAGTGCTATTTCAGCTAATTTAACCACTCATTCCTCTTAGGGACACATTTTCCTGGGAAATTTAAGCTACTGAAATCAACCTGAGTAAATCATGCAGTTAAATGATTTTTGATAATAGAAAAATTTGGCTGACTGAAAATGCTTAAAGACTGTGGAAGTACGGAATACTGGTGGATGACTAAACAGTTTTGCATTCCATATGTCACAAACAAAAGTGTTAACTAACAAACTTATGATCTAACTACCAGCACTGGAATTGCAGTGCTAGATAATATGAAAGATAAATCATTCACCTACAGAAATTATTATTTCTCAAGAATGAATATTAACAGAATTTACTGGAGGTTTTTCCCTCCTTCTTTAGAGACAGACAGGAGGATTGAGTAATAAAACTGTAGAATTGTATTCTTTTCTTCATGTCTGCCAAGTTAATTTGGCTTTTGCCGAATCCAAATACACTGGTGTATGCTGTTTATTGCATTGGAATAGCACCTTGCATTACTATGGGGCTTATTTGCATTGCAGAAACAGGTACACCCTGATTTCCTGAGTATGACTTAATCAAGCAACCTCTTAATAAATAGGGTCCTAAAAATCCTGTTAGTCCTAGCTACTATAATCAATACTCACATTATTTCTTGTTCAAAAAGGATAGAAAGAGCATAAAATGTCTGCCTTGCATTTTATGCAAACCTCTGCTCCTCCATCAACAAGAGGGAGACAATCCTGCTGGAGCAGGCTTGCATCTCAACCACCAAGACTCTGAATATCTCCTTTCCATGTCTTGTAGGCATAGCACTCTTCTTGGAAGGCTAGCAGGATCCCATTTTTGAGCTGGACTTTAGAACAGGTCCTGAGTCAGCTTTTCTCTTCTGCAGTAGATAAAATGAAAGTCGTGTGGCAGGATGTTTACTTCCATGTTGAACCCACTGCTGGCTCGCTATAAGAAATGGCAGGGAGCAGTAGGAGATATTTCTGTGTTTCCAACTCAATAAAGAGGATCTCAGAATTCTTTAGATATACTAAATTTGGGGGTTATGTGCAACAAATTCCAGGTCTTAAACTAGTGATATTAATTTATTAAGGTAAAATCAGAACTTCATTCCTCTTTCAGACCATCTGAAAAACTAAGTCTTCAGATGTGACCTTAGGCATGCACTGACCACAATGAAGCACTGTTGTTGCCTAGCTACTAATTTTCACTTTTAAATTCAGCACAGCTTCTGAATGGTGACCTAATGAAGAGCATCTTTGCTCAAAAATCTTATTTTTTTTTAATTAATTGATGAGTCTACTAAGAGTTAATACACACTATGAGTCTTGTAACACATAATTTAAGTACACATCCATTTGAAATTCTTTAACAGTACCCTCTCATGTATTATCAAAGCTGCATTTCTTTGGTATATCTTAAATTTTCATTATTTAAGTGATCAAATATTAATGGAATTACTTAAACCATAGTTCTTTCTCTAGTGTTACTATATATTCTTCAGTAACTTCTCTTTGAAGAGACAAGTCAATACAATTACTACAAGACTCACAACACCCCAAATTGATGGGGGGGCGGGGGGTGTATATGTGTGATTTCACTGTCATGAGTCCCAGTACTACAGTTTTTGGGTTGTTAGCTGGACTGTTTACCAAATTTTTTTGCCTCAGGCAACTGTCTATACTACCTTATGAAGCTGCTGTCACCAAAACCATCTTCTACAAAATCATTGTGGCCCAGTTATTCATCAATGCACTTCAGACACTTTGAAGTTGAAACTTCAAATCCCTAATTCTCTAACCAGATAGTTTAAAATGATGGTAACTAAAATTGTTCCACCATATGACTGCTGGTTCAGCTTTTTTTTTTTTCTCTTTTTCAAATACTACTTTTGGCTGTAGTATGTGAGCCACAGCTATTAGCTTTCCACAGCTCTCTTGCTATTGACTATGGGATCAGAATGTAATTCAAATACTAAAGAATTTTTTAGTGGTTCAAATTATTGATGCACTCTGTGCAACTTGCCAGACATACAATGTTGCATTCTGGAAACAACAAATTTCCCTGCAAATCAATTAAATAATCATTTAGACAAGCTATTTAAAATACAAAGTTCTAAGCAATTGCATAAAGCTCTAGAATTAAAATTTCATAATAAAAGGGCAGATGATTCACATCTTTACTTCCTCAATTGTTAAAAGACTTGTTATGCCTTTTTTACTGGAGATGATGTTTTTTTAAGAATTATTTTAATTTTCAAAAGTGGTGGAACCACTTGTCCTAAGACAAGTGGTTGAACCACGTTCAATAAATCATTATTGAGTAACACAATTGCAACTGACAATTGTTAAACAATTGTGGCATTTATATTGAGAAAAGTGAGTAAAAAGAAGAAGCTCCATCTCAAACTAGTGGCACCAATGTGTCTCCTATTTTCCTAGATCTCAGCTAATCAAGATTATGGGTCTAATATCAAGGAAGATGTTTTGCTGGCAGGAAATTACCATAATTTGGCAGTCTGATGGTTATTTATACTAACAGTCTCCACAAAATGCTGAAAAAGCAGGCTACATGGGTATCATTCCTTTTTTTGATCTGATTTTTTCCCTTTGGTATATATGTGACGCTACTAAAATTAAAAAAGGAAATAGTTTAGGTTGATAAGGTATTTGAAAAGTTTTGCAGTTCCTTACTGCAGTATATACACCACACACTTCATATACCAATGAGTCAATGAACTACAAACATAGATGAGACATACTTTGTCCATTCATGAACAGATGCTCAACCTACTTTGACAAAAAAAAAAAAGCTGAATCCTCACTTCAGTACTAAAAGCCTCTGGTTCTTGATACAAAGGTGGCACGCAGTTTTGAAGTTTGGCAGGAAAAATATATATGTAGGATTTTGAGTGTTCTGGTGAATTTCCAGTGATTGAAGCCCTACTGACTGAACTAATTTAATGATTCAGGCTTGTGTCTATGGACTGCTACAAATTTCAATT
>VZTE01002229.1:494273-573936 GCA_013397775.1 Eulacestoma nigropectus
TATGAATTTGTAATTTTAATAATAAAATGCCCTGAAATGGTGTAGATGGCATTGTTACAAACCCCACAATGAATCCAAGCAACAGCAAGTGCAGAAATACGATGAATTCATAATGCCATGATTTTTAATCAATCCAACACTTATCCACAGATAATTTTCTCATATTTAACCCCACACTGATACTCATTTTAAAAGCTTAATCTAGAATGAAGCAAAAAAAAAAAAAAAAAAAGGCATAAAAAAGCCCTGAAAGAAAGATATAAAACACTGCAGTGACAGAGAATATTGTACATATGTCCAAGAAACACAATCTAAATTATGAGGATGTAGTAAAGATGGTAGCACCTTGTACAACTGACTTCCTCAAGGAATTCGGTATCAATTAAACATTTCAGTTATGCACAATCCTGCAGCAGAACTGTCACACAGTGGCTTTGGAAGGAGTTGAAGTAACTCCAGTTACACCATACCCTTAAACTCCAAATCACAATGAGAAAATTCATTACTTTAACGTTGGAGCTAGGACAAGAAGCAGGAAGTTGGCAAAGAAGTCTCACAGCCTTGTTCCATCATGTTAAATAGTAAATGTTACCTCCCCAATACTGCATTAGGCTCGTACCTCGTGAAGGACCTATGTCAGACTTCCCACGACAAAGGAGAATTTTTTATTCTCTATAAATTGCCATATTTGTATAACATTAAAGGCTATCTCGTGGCTTACTTGCAGTGACACATTCTATCAGCACAAAATTAACTAAGCCCAGAGAGAAAGACTAATTGCGTGCCAAAGGAGAACATGCTAATCCTCCTTCATAGACATGAGGTAAAATTCTCATATGTAATTGTCCAGCACAAAGAGAATATTCAAAAACCAGTATCTTTCCCTCAAACCAGATGGAGACTTAACTACCACAGCAGTAGTCCTAATGCACCAGTAAAATTAAACCCCCAAAAGGTATTTTATCAGCATAGACATCCAGATTTCAGGAAAACAAAAGCAGGCCAACATTTTTGAACTGAGAGGAGCTTGCATACTTAATGTTGTGCATTGTTTTTCAGTTACTTCAACTGAAAATCAAAAATGTAATTTTGTTAACTTTTGGCCATATGAGTACAAATGCTTACTTCATCCTAAGAAAACAAAGCAGCACATACACTTAAGACATTCTAAAACAAATATCACCTAATGTTTATTACTATAGTTTGAAATTTGTTATTATGAGGAAAAAAAAATGCATAAGGAAAAATGTGAAAAGAATTCTAGGGCTGGAAATTGCATCTTAACAAAATGTAATGCCTGTGTCTGAAATTTTGTATTTAATTCTTCAGTTCCCAAGCCTACACACATCATGCAGTTGCACTTTCAGGCATTAATTACCATTTTTCAACATGCATGTTTCAGACTTGCACTAGGTTTTAGATTACATGAAAACAAATTCTGGGAAACTTTGTCTGAATTCCCACATCCACCATAGAAAATACAAAAGGAATTTCTTCCAAATTAGAACAGCACCCTTAGCAAAAACCCAAAGTACTATGAAAATATTATGAGTGGCAAAATTATAATCAAAACTTGTTCGAAATCTTAGAAAGAGCATTTGTCTTTATAGAAAGAATAAATTTTTAAAAAATTAGACCATTACAATAGTTCTCACTTATGCTGGTTAGAATAGAGTGAGGGCTCATTTGCTTTTAATTATTATGCATAAGGCTTGTTTTTTAAGGGAGAAATATAAAGCTATCACTTAAAATTTCTATTAACCTTCCACTTTTACATCCCTTAGAGTTTCACTCAGAGGATTACTGCTGTCATGGCACCCAACCTCTAGCTATGCATTTCCTCAGAAGGCAAGGTAGGCGACTTCCCTGTGAGCCAATAAAATCAGTGGGATTGTTATTTGGGTAATTCTGCCGGCACTTCCCAGAGGATAGCATGTAAGTTGATATGCAAAGACTACCCAGGAGCATGGAGTAAGATTCAAAACTCTATCTTGTAACATGGGAGTCCCACAGACCACTGTAACACGCTGTTGGAAGCCACTGAGTCAACTAATTAAAGACAATTTTATAGCCAGACTATTTGTTATCCGTACCCCACACTAACATGGAATAGCCTAAAGGGAGCAATGGCTCTCTAGCTTTTAAAAAAATCCTTTATTGTCATATATCCTTAAATGTAATTTTTGTGTTTACATGGATGTGTTGTAACAAAGCTCTCCAATAGCATTAATATTGATTAACAGTATTTTTTGAAAGTAGGAGAGGGAAACTACACTGAAAGCATTAGTGCAGCAAGACTTAAAAAATGACTAGAAGAAAAGATAACCTAAAAGATGAATAGTAAATGATAAAAGAGACCCAGTGGATTTTACCTAATACCATGATGATAAACAGCCCTCTGGATCTAAATCAGTTTTTCCCTTTTTCTTAATTCAGCTTTCAGAAGTATATTATCATATTTCTCTAACAAACCCTTCTGAAATATGCCATTTTGTAGATTATTTCATTAGTAATACTCTCAATATCTGATGAAACAACATATCATGACTAGCTGTTAAAACCAGACATGGATTTTCTGATATATCATTCCCTAGACGGAAAATGGTTTTCTATGAAAAAGAAAGTACTCATAGGAATATGCTGATTTGATTTAAAATGAAAAAGATTTAAATTAAGATAAAAATATTCCGATCAAACATTTACAGACTAAACAGCAGGTTTTTTAATTAAAAAATGATAGAAAAGCTTATTTTATTATCTATAAAATTTAAAGTAATTTTTAAAAAGTAGATACCTTCTCTTTTAAGTTTCCTGCATTGTGATGAGACACTATTGTTGTTCCATTAGACGAGTTTCCATGTCCTTTTATATAGCTGAGAAATTCTCATTCAATTTTAGAAGAAACATTGCTGAGCTTGGTGAAATTCTAAGATATAATGATGAAGAAATATCAATTCATTCCTGTCTTCTTTTCCAGTATCATGAACGAGTCAAATATATCACAGAAAATTCAGAAAAACTATTGGGATATGAGAGGGTCTTTAGCAGAAGACTAGTATTAATTAATAGAATTAGGAAGTTAGGATATTGCTACTATTTCAAAGCAAAAAGAAAGTCAGCACATTAGTATATTTGTTAAAGCTTTGTTGATATTTAATATTTTTATCAAAAGTGTAAGTCTGTACATGCCTCAATTTAAAAATTTCACAAATATATTGTCATGTGTCCAATAGCAAATACTAATGAGGACAAATGTTAACATTTCAACAGAGTTTTGGTCATTCAAATTGTCTTGCTCAATCTCCAAAAACCACAGTAATAGCTTTTACAGTTCCTTTAATTGAAAGTACAATAATCACATTAGCAGCAGAAAATAAGCACAAGCAGGCTTGTTTCAAGGTTAAGAAAACAAGGCACAACATAATCGTTCTGAACGTGATCCAACCCTCATTACGAATTGTTATGTCAAAGAATTCTTATCTGTGTGTTTAATACAGCACATATCAGCACTGAAGCAAATGGCAATATGATAGTTTGGGGACTGTATTGTCTCTGTAGAACAGGAGGTAATGAGAAGCTCTGAGAGCAGTTACAGACAGCACAGTGATAAAATAGGCCTATAAAGTATAACCTCCTCATTAGATACTGAGATTCCACCACATTCAGTAACATGACTGCTAGTAAATCAAAAGTCACACCTTGTATTTACTGTGACATTTGTTACATTCACATGTCACAGTCTTATCAGTCAGCAATCCTCTCTCCTGTGAGTAGACAGGCTCTAGAAGGTCGGCAAACCAGCAACTCGGCGTTCCAGCCAGACCACACATGGTGTGTGTTCCTGCAAGAACCAGGCACACATATGCTTCAGTTTCACATCCTTTTCAGTCCTGATCATAAATAGATGATTTCCATCCCTCAGTGCACCACAAGAGTCACCTCAAAAATTTTCTTTCTCTGCCTATATCTGTGCTGAAGTCAGTAGTTTCTCATGAAGGTTCTCCCACTATCAGGACCATTCTTCAATTCCATTTCCCTTCATGATGCTGACAACACGCATCCCTAGTTTTCTCACCATATATCTCACCTAATTTAGGGTCAGTTCATCTCTTGACAAGAGGTTGTTTAGTTTCCTTTAGGTATTTAACAGTCCCATCTAATCTCCAGGAGAGAGGGGATTTCTTGCTTGAATAAAGATATAACTTTCTATCTCTTTCCTGTCAAGCTAATTCCAACCTTGTTTTCTTGGCAAAAAGTCTTTCCATCTTTTTGTTCTTGCTTTCTAGCTTTTACTCACCCTCACAAAACCTGCAAGTCACCACAAAAAGGACATTTTATTGGACCTTTTCATAGACCTCAGACTGGGATTTTCCATCTCACTGGTCTTTCCATTTATTACTTCATCATTCTCTTCTGCATAAGGTGTAATGGCTCATACCTGTCCATCTTAAAAATGAGATAATGAGAATGACTTGTAATTCTGACCTCCAAACTGCACTGCTAGCTGTGCACCTCTAACTATTTGTACTGTCATACACATCTGCACTTCTCCTTAAGCAGAAGGAGCTATGAACTAATTTTCCATTTTCAGAGTTAAGAGTTTCTTTTTCTGCTTAAATCTCTCCCTGGATCAACCAAAGCATCTGACAATGCTTTTCCCAGACTGAAAGATACAACTTACATTGAGTTTCTTGAGGTTTTGTTTTCACCTTAGCTCTAAGTACATATGGAATTACCATGTATATTCACAGCCTATACAGGGAACAACCACTTTTAGCTTTTACAGTTCAAGATACTTGGAACAAGTATTCTATTTTTTTCTACTATCAAGACAGGCAGTTCTCATTCAGTATAATACCTCATTAGAATTTCTAGAAACCCTAGATAAACTCTTGAACTGCTTCCTTTAATCTGTACTCCATAAGTTGAGGAATTGTTTATTTCTTTCTATCCTTGGGCAGAAATTCTCCATATGTTTTTTCTTCTTGCTTTAACCTTTTCTCATATTCTGCCACTTTATCTTGGAGATTATTAAATACCATTTGAACGTTTTGCTGCTTAAACATCACACCACTTAAAATTTTTATTTGAAAGAGAAAAAAAAATCAATGAAATAATTGAAATATTTTGCTGTACTCTTTCTTAGTCTTTACTTACAAATTTCATTTTTAGTTTTGTTATAGATAGTGTTTTCTCACAACTAATGATACCCTTAAAAAAAGAAGCAGCTTGATAGAGCTTATCATGAACATTTAGGCCACCTAAAGACATTCTCCCTATCAATCCTTATCCAATGAGTCTATTGAGATACATAACTTCCACAGCTTAAAAAAAAACAGATTCCATTTTTAGAGAACGGACTGCTCCTAAACAGCACCACATGTTTAATATCTACTTAAGTAATGATATTCTGAGACACAGAAATAGCCCATGACCAATGCTGTATTGAGTAACCACCATTTTATTATTTATTGGGACTGGAAGTGGGAGCTTCACACCACTGGTTTTGTCTCTGTCCATACCTAGCATGGTTGCTTTAACCTGTACAGACTAGATATGTAAAGTTAGGCAATTTTCAGACGTTTTCACCTGGTACTGATGCCTTGGGTGGCTACCTAGAAACAGAGACTAGAGAGGAGTAAGGGAATAAAGGTGGATATTCATTTGAAAGGCCCTCAAAGGTACACCTTGGGGAGCCAAAGGCTACATCAAAGATGGACCCCAAGCTGGACCCCAAGATGGACGACGAGTCATGAGTTCTTCACACTTTTATAGGTTTGGTCAATTTGCATACCAGCATAAATTCGCCAATTAAAACTTTAGCTAATGATGTAACTTCTTCAATTTCTCCACCTCTCTTGAGGCCCTAGTTTACACCTTGGGGCCTAGGACAGTCTGAGTGTCCTTGAACAGCAAGCTCACAGAGGCTTTGTTGTGTCTATCTGGCCTAGGAGAGCAGCTAGCAAGCTACAAGAAACTTCAGAGCTACACACTAAGTGAAACAGAATTTGAACAATATAAAAGTTAAAACCTAAAGCATCAGTACTGACATGCTGTTCTCTCAGGGTCTGTATTTCTGTTGCTTATAGATAGAAGCATATTCAAAAAAAAAAAAGGCAAAAAAGCTTTTCTACCTGATTTTCTGCAAGATAACCTAAACTAAAGCCTAGGAGGTAATGTAGCAGTTGGCTGCATAATAAAGACCGCATCACAATGTGCACTCAAAAAAAAGGAAACTCAGGAAAGAAGTTTAAACCTACTTTTTCTAATGTTAAGGCATGCTTATGTAAATTCAATGTTACATTAACACTAAAATAAAATATTTTTTAACTTTAAAATGAATGAACAGTCAGAGAAAGGGAAGAATCTGTCATGTAATGATGAAGCTGACCGCTCAGGAGCCATTTACACCATCAAGAAAGGAACAGCTGGGACCAATAATAAGCTGTTATCCTTCTTAGTGATTAGCTGATACTTGACAGAACAGATGTATTTAGGAGTTTTGGAACCTAGTTCTAAATTCTGGAGGTCACAAGTCTCTTACTGAGACTCTTCAGAAAAACAAATCTCTTTGCAGAAAATTAAAGCATCTAAGGCCTCCTCTGAATCTAAAGAGGGGCTTGGGAAGCCATCAGAAATTGCCTATGGTTCTTTTCACTGAAACACCCTTCCAGCTTTCCTAATCTCCAGCACACCCTCATATCTTGTTTCCTGCCCTTATTTCCTTTAATGATGGAGGTGTAGGCACAGCATACAGCAACTGATGCATGTAGATGGTGGGGCTCAATGCAAGCAAAGATGCTCCTCACACAAACCTTGAATTCACAGGATCTACTCATCTTCCTCCTAATTTAATTAGCACCAAACTTCACTGAGATAAAGAGAATTGAGTGAAGGCATTTTTTCTTTGTACTTAATTTCAGGTATGAAGACATGCCTTTGTCTCCCAGAAATGCAAAAACAATTTTTCAGAAATTATGAGACAGTTTCTAGATGAGATATCTGTGGTATTTAATTTCCTTTGGGTAGCATTTAGGCTACATTTTGCAGTAGAGTTCAGTTTGGTAGTAAATTTTATTGTGGATAAGTATTTATTTCAAACTACTGTTATTTTGAAACCATTATGTCAGTGTTTCTATTTCACTGTAGTGGCTATTATTTGGTCTTTTTATTGCATTAATAGTAAGCAATAATAAGTCATGGAGGTTTTATTCAGAGAAAGATGCTAGGAAGTACCCACAAAAGGAAAACAGTGAAGACTGAAAGCAGAAGTAGGGACTCATTTACTTCAAGTTTCTCTACCAGTTCAGGCTGCTAAAGAAATGGAAATAAAAGCCAAGAGTAAATATAAAAATAGGTATTCTGTTATTTCCAGGTTTTCTAAAAAGTCAGATAGGCTTTATGAAAAGAAGAAAGATCAGTTCAAATAAATAAGAATATTTGATATTGAACTACATGCATAACACAAAATGTAACAGGGAATAGCTAGCAGAGTAGACTATCTTAAAATAGATTGATGAAATGCCATGTGATATGGCCTATAACTGAAAATATTAATAGAAGAATAGAAGAAAAATAAAAGAGATTAACCTGAAAGAATTTTTTTCCAAATGTTGGCACCATTAATCTTCACTAACGAAAAACAGTAAGCAATGAAAAAGCACCATCAACACCAAACTCTTCCTCTCCCTGCCCCCTTACGCACAGAGTCTGCTCTATGAATCAGAAGGCAGAAGCATGCTGCCAGTTTTCAGCATGTCACACGATGGAGAAATTCCTGTGTGCTCTGCCTTCTGTATTCAGAGAATGACAAAAATAACACTAGCCATTGGGATGTACAAGGTGGAAGTCAGAGGCAGGGGTTGGGGACTTTTTATAACTGCAGAGTTCTTTCTGTTAGGTAGGATCTCTAAAAGTGGGTTCTTGAGAAAAATGCAAGTTTTCTTTATTATCTATTTTAAGCCTAGAAGTTGCAGAATTTGCAAGAAAATTTCTCTTTGAAAGAGAGAAGAACTTGTTTACTACATAGAAGCAATGAATTGCTGGAATGAACTTTCAGTGCCACTTTATGTTGACATTATCCATTTCTTCTCTGAGTCTGAATGTAACATGTCACTGATATGAAATCACTGACTACTGGCTAAAAAACTGTAAAAATGAGAAGGAGGTTTTTTCAGTCATGGAAAGATGCCTCCAGTTCTTAAAGTTCACCAAGTTCCACTGCACATTGGGTCCCTCTGAATCATTCTGTTTGAATCAAGAGCTGGGAAAAAACATTTCTCATCCCACATATTCATCTAAAAATGTACATAGATATTTTTTTTCCTCAAGTCAAGAATTTTATGGAATAATCTCTCAAAGATCTTTTGACATCAACAGCACATAAACGAAGGAGATCATTGAAAGAGACTTGTACTATAACGATGTAAGAATGACTTTTTCACTATTTAGTCATCTTGTACAATTCAACAGTCTGAGCTGCTTTCTTTTGACATTGCACAGCAGGCTCACCTCTATCCTTGAAGAGCCAGCCTGCTGTGCAATCAGCATATACAGCCCTCCAAGGCTTGCTTGGCCTAGAAGGCAGCCTGCATTACCAGTTGGATGGAGCCCTTTGAGACTATTTCCAGCAGTCATCAGTCACAGTAACTTCAGGTCCACACTTCTCAAACCAGAGAAGACACAACATGCATTGAATCCTCCGTTAATTAAGGATGCAACTGACCATGAATATTATTGGAATTTTGAAAGTAATTTCAATGCCCAAAATTCAGTTTGGTAGCCAGACAATTTCTTGTTTATAACTTCAACAGATGCATTTAAACTACGAGCAGTGATCAGACAAAACTACTCTCAAATTACTGATGAAAAGTACATCTTTTCTAGAAATAATACTGTACAATAGCCATCTTTCATAATAAAGTAGAATTACTAATTTACTAATTAATGTCATTAATTATCCTTTAAAATTTATGTAATAGATAGGTCTTACCTCAAATCAGCAAAAGATTTTTCTATATTGTCTAGCTGTATTTGCTTCATGTTCCATAATCCATTTAATCCTTTACATTCATTTTGTAGGTTTTTCACAGTGTGATAATTTTCAGTGATTTAACTAGGAATTTAAGAAACAACTGACCGACCGACCGACCAACCAACCAACATCACCAACAAAAACCCACACCATTAGGCAAGGGTAGATTTCCAAGTACTGTGTTTTAAGCACATGCATATAATCATGTGCAAAAATTCATGAGAGTATATACCCAAAGAAAGGGAAATTCTTTCAGAGAAGGCACTTAAAGAAATGAGTGCAACTGGCAAAATTTCATCTGTGTAAGAGAACAGCTTCACAAATCCAGTTGAAGTTCCTCAGCTTGTGGCACAGTTCTTACACTATATATGCACAGGTTTTATTGTGGCACCACTATTTTTACAATTGCTTATGTTGTATGTGTATATATGCATATTTGTAGGTCACCATCTTCAAAAAATACATTTCCATTTTACTTTTGTCCCTATATATGAAATTTTTGTAAATAAGCACAGCAGAATCACTTTTAATGACAGCAAAAAAAGTAACAATATTTGCATATGATCCAAGTCTGGGACTATTTATTTCAGTGTGTGCAGAGTCAATGTCTAGCTTTTGTTGCTAGACCATTCAAGCACTTAGATAATATAAAATTATTTTAGGCAGATACCTAAAAAACTTGACTTTCAGGAAAAATCAGTGGTTTTAGTTGCCATTCCCCAGAGCATTTTTCATTTAGTTGCCTAAATAGAGAGTTGTCCTCTTTCAGAGGTCAAGTTTCTCATAACATAGTTGTCCATACTCCACAGATACTGGAGGAATAAAGCACAGAGAGTGACTCCTTTCCTCAGCTGCAACTTGAAGAGATGCTGACATTAAGCTGCTGAAAACCTTTAAATTGTAAAATGTTTTCACTAAACTTCCTGCTCTACAGAAGAGAGGTTAAATTGCACTCTCTTTCTTGTACCAAATATGACAGATGTTCACAGGACCCAAAAAATGTGAGCATTCACAACACAAGCAAACTCTACTTTCAAGAGCAAGTGTATCTGGTAAACAAAGCTGCAATTTCCCACAACGAACAAGGTAAACATAAAGCACTGTAGCAGTTCAGCAGTAATAAACAGGTGGGAGTCTTCTATTGGGGTGATACTTGCAAAGCGGTCTTGCTGCATTAGATTTTGTAACCCAGACTAATGGGCTGTAAGCAGCTATGTAAATGGGTTAAATTAAGAGGGAGGAAAATACCTTTTGATTATCCTTATATATACACATATATAAACATATAAGTTAAGCGCACACATGTATAAATACCGGATTTCAAGACCTCATAATTCAGTAAGCAAATAATGCATCACGGTATTTTAAGATCAGTATTCTTAAAATTTCTTCTTTAGGCACAGTCCCATTTTTCTGGAGCAGTAGTATCATGCATAGTCTAAGGATCTTTTTCCTTATGAAAGGACTTCTTATGAAAGTTATATCTGAAAGGTTGCTATAAAAAAAGCGAGAAATCAAAACTTTTGTAACAGATGTTAGCACAGATATATGAAGTTGTGCAAGGTATCACAAGGATATCAGATTTTTAAGACCTTCAGACTTTATACATGTGTAATAAGCACCTGTATAGGTATGATAATGCAAATTCCTCTGTAACTGAACTGCCAATAGGGAGTCTCAAACCCCTGAGTAAATGTTTTAGGCTCGATACCAGGAGAGCTTGGTGAAATGTGATACCCTCTGATTATACAAGATATCTGTATATCTGTCCTGGTCTTAAACTTTGCAAACCTGAGATGATTAATATATCATGACCAGATATAAATATGCACACAGACAAACCATGACATGTTTTGTACCAAAGACTCAGGTTCGTGTCTAAGCTGTGTTGGAACAAAACTGTCAATGAAGAAGAATTTTGCATCTTTGACTTCCTGCACTTTTCTCAGGACTTTTTAACCAAGGCAAGCAAAACTTGAAAATGTTGGCTTTTGAGCATATGGAATATTAGCCATTGAGTCAGTGCAACCTGGTACCTATTACAGAAGACAGAGAATATGCCATCAGGTTTTAGAATAAACAAACGAGAATGGTGAGATACTCTACAGTCTGTGATGTAAATATCAATTGACTGAGTATCTGCACTCGATGGCTTGTTGTAGTGGGTAACAGTCCACCATCCTGCCTAAGCTGAATGAGTCCCTTGGCACCTGGAAATACATGAACAATATTCTTCATTCTTCCTTGCTGCTGAACAAGACCACTGGTGTTTTACAAGGTGGAATTCATATGCTATTATCTAGATGTTTAGCTTTTAGACATTTAATTGTCAGCTGGCCAAACTAAGTCACTTCAGATTCAATGGTATGATGCAGTAGCCTCCACACTGTGATTCACCTTGACTGAAAATAGGCAAGCTATGAAGCACTGAGTGAATTGCTCTGTCAGTTGAAAGTTGGAGACTCTATATTACTGTTGTGAGGAGAATATTATAGAATCATAGCCATTCCTTCCACAACATCATTTAAGCTACACACTGGCTTTAACAAGAAAATGTCCTAATCACAGAAGAGCAATAATATCCCTGAATACAACTTTAAAAAACTTTATCTGAAAAACAATAGAATGTAATTAGAGGAATCATATAATGTAATCCTGCACAACTAGAGGTATGAGCTATTGTTAAAAACAAGACAGCCCCTTTTATAAAACTTCAATTTCTACTATCAAGGAACTGTATCAGGATCTAAAAATGCAATATTTAAGGTATCCAAGTGCTGTTACCAGTTCAGAGCTCTACAAATCTCGTAAAATAGGCTTTGTACATTGCTTTATTCCACTTAGCAGTCCTCTAATACTCACCTAGAACACCAGCTCAAATATTACTCAAGTAAATAAAGGATGCAGTTATTTAGAGTTACTAGGAGAGGCAGCATAAAAACAACAATTTAAAAAAGTATAGGAAATAAATGCCCTGAAAAACATTATAGAATTACTGATTATCTTCATGCTGACTCATCAGTCATTTCCACATGTTTTAAGATCTCTTGGTAAACCTGCGGTTTGGTAGAGCATCATCTTTAACAGAGGGGGATATATAAACTTCATCTTCCCTGTCAAATTTAGAAACCTGTGTGAATCAATGTATTTCCCCATGCTTAATTTAAGAGTCTGTCATATATAAGAAGTCTCAGAATTTTTCCCACAGAAATGACAGGATTCCTAAAAGCTACTCTGAACAACATGAAAGCTTTTATTGTTTTATATATGTATGTACATGATTCATCTTTGATGCTGTAATATCTAACTGGTTTATACAAGACGCAAATAAAAGAGTAATAAAAATTAACAGAATCTTAGGGGAAAAAATGTGTTTTTCTTCTAATAACATGTTTGTACAAAGCACAATGTTCAGTAATGAAATTCAATAATTCACTTTCCTGGATTATACAGTTTAATAAGTGATACAGCAGGTATAAGCCATCATTTACAAGAAGATGCCATCTGCTGAGCAAACATGTAATCAGCAGGCACTTCCTATTACAGTGGAATCTTTTTTGTCCTTTATTGATTTTCTCCCTTGCATTTCTAAAGCCCCTCAAGCAATCTGAGCCAGTGCAGCAAATGAAGAAAGCAAAGGACTTCTCAATGACCCCAATATCAATTCTGCTTTGTGCTTCACGCTGTCTCAAGGCTATGGACCTCATAGGTTAGTTCAAGCAAGAGACAGAAAATAGTACATAAAGTGTGTGTATGTATATGGTTCCAAGGCAACTCTGTAGAAATGACAGCCTATCCTTTGAGATTAAACATACTTCAAAAAAGCATTACAGCATTAAAAATACTTCAATGCAAGCATTAAATTATTCACCCCTAGACCATTTAATTGCTGCTTCATAATACTACTTTTTTTGTTCCACTTGTTCAGTTTGCTTCTGCTCTTTATCTACCTCATGTACACTCTGATCCAAATAGGAGACCTGGAGAATTTATACATAAATAGACGTGTTAGTATTCAAAATTTACTGTCCTACATCTATAGATGTCAGAAAAAAGCATTAGTCATTAAATATTTTCACAGTTACCATTCTTAAGCCTATTTTGGTTTTCCCTTCCATACCCATTTTTTCATCATGTAGGTTTATATACTCCATGCTTTGAATGATAAAGTGCACTTCAAAAATAGAAAATACCTCTGCTGATTCATAAAATGTTTTTCATCTCACAGAAAAAAAACCCACAACAAGTTCTGAAGTCAAAATATATATTTGAAATAGCTTCCATGGAATGTGTATAAGGGGCAAACTAGAAGTTTATTAATTATTATCACTACCTCATGCAAAATACAGCTAAGGATAGCTAGAAAGAGGAGGAAGAAGAAAATAATATATTACAATATCTCATTTTTCTCTTTTTCATTAATCCACTGTATTATTAATTGGCACCTCAAGAAAAAGAGTTCTTGTCTAATGTATTAATTTCATTTGCATCATTAACATGAGCACCAAATATTAAATGAAAGAAACTATGATTAATACATGTAGTAAGGAAAATTTTGCATTAATAAATATGTTTAAATAAATTGCATAATATTTATAATATTCAAAGTTTAAAATTCCACATGGAAGATATAAAAAATATTCAAATAGGTATCCATATTTCCATTCTGAAAACCTTTAATCAATGAGAAACTATCCACTATCTTCTGGATATTATTTGCATACAAATCTGCTTGTGCAAACTCTTTCTCCAAGCTTTTAACACAGAAGCAAACACACAGGTATAGACCATGATGTATAACTTACACCACACCTCTTTAAGTTTCCACGAAACTAATGATGTGATCTTTGTCACATTGTTTCTACTTAGTTTCAGCTGGGGAAGGGCTGACAACATTAGTCACTGCCGTTAATGCCTTGTTTTGAAAATACTATTAGCTATTAGAAGAATCTTTTTTAAAAAAAATCAATTTGACTTATTAAACCTGAATTAAAAATAAACTACCACATAATCCATTATCTGAACTCAAGCCATTCAACATCCTCCATTTCTCATCCAAAAGTGGGGAAGTGTTGCTGCATGCAGACTGCGCCAAGAGCCCTTCAAATAGAGTAACGCTAAAAACCTGGGGATGATATTCCATGAAAAGCTGTGCATTAGCAGTTGGATAACAGAACTCAGAACCTACAGACTGATTCTGCAACAAAACACCCTCCCTGCTGATGCAGCACAAATTCTTGTCTCTGGGCTTTGAGAAAAAATAAAAAATCCTGCATCTAAACTGAATAGACTCAATAGATGTTGATACTTCAATGTTCTCTAACAAGTATAAGGCTTACAAAACACTCCTTGTCTTAATTAATAGCTAGTTTTGCTACTCTGTTTCATTTATGACAGAAGATTGAAAACAAATTAAATTTTCCCCACATTTCCCATTGTTTTCAGAGCCATTTCACAAAAGAAGAAAAGGAACAAGCACCTGCTTAAGAAAAAGACATTCAAAAAGTCTAAAGACTGAAGTGGGTTTTTTTCTAACAATGACAAAAAGAAATGCTAGTGTCTGGTCCAGACTCTACTACTTTTACCTCATGGCTGTCTTGAAATGGATCTTTATTCCTAAATCAGCTACTTGTCTTCAATCTCTTCAATGATCTTCATATCTCATAGAACGATGAGGTTAAGGGGCCTTAAGGATCACCTAGTCCCAGTCTACTCTTTTCAAAATATAATGGTAGATGGTAAATAACTCCTTATTCTAGTTTTAAATAATAGTCTACAAATATAGTCATGCTTACTGGATATGCAAGCAGGAAATGCAGCATAATTTGTAAATTCCTATCGAATGGCACAACATTAGGTAAAGCTAAAGATGTGACAATCTGGTTAGTAGATGGAATGAACAAGCTTCCCAGAAAACCACTAACAATTCTGAGTCTGTCGCATTAGAAGATTCCCTTTGGCTATCTCAGAGCAGAGGCTCATCTGAACTGCTCTGCACTTTGACCATCACTAGCAAACGATAGCTTCTGTACTTTCAACAGCCTTCGACATTATTGTTAAATTTTGTTCTAATAGGAAGAAAAAGCCTCTTGACAGCAAGGATATGAATGTTGTCTAACACAGAGAAATAAGGCTTTGGAAGAAAAAAGGGAGAAAAAGGCTTAGTTGAAACAGAACTTAAAAACCACTCTAAAAGAAGTACAACTTGCATCTCAAGGACCTCTTTATCATGACAAAACATGAACTACAATAAAGAAAAATAAATCTTGAGAACAAAATTTACTTCCCATTAGGAAAGTGTTCTTTTGTTTCTATCTGTAAAATGAAAGAAGTGGGCTAAAAATGACACTAAGGATCTTGGTCAAGAATCTAGTGAAGAGAAAGAAGCCTTTTAGTTTCAATGAGTAACCAAAAAGAATAAATATTGAATAGAGAAAAAAGAGGAAGATGTTTGGAACCAAACCTATCATGCTGTGTCAGTCAGGCCCAGAAATGTTCCCTTCAGTCTTCTCTAAAGCAAAGCCCGAGAATTAGAGGGAAGTTGGGCATTGATCACAAATGCATGTGATGGAGACCTTGTGCTCCACCTAGCTTCGAAGAGGAGCATTCAACAGTTTCTGCTAATGTCTTGCACAAACAGGAATTTCAGGATCTCTCTTAAGGCTTACCTTTCTACAAATGGGACATGTAGATACCAGATTCTATTCTGAATTCTTGCACAGTTCAGTCACAGAATGGAAGAGGACAAGCTTTGTAACAAAAGGAAATGGAGATTGTCACTGTTCAGAAGAAAAAAAAAGTTCAGACTTTCCTCTCTCTCAAAAAAAAAAAAGGGAATAAAAATCTCAAAAAGACTTCTGGTCATCACAGTAAATCCAACATTCTATTTTAAAGAAAAATAACCTTTGACAGCTCTCAGAGAAAATCTCTCCTGTCTGAGACCACTGCAAAGGGACCCAAATGGGGTTCTGATTCAAAGACTTAAAGACTGAAATGCCTCCCTCCAGTTTTGTCTTGTTCTTCTGATCCCACAAGATGTTGGAATCCATCAGAACACTCACAGCATGGGGGTATTCATTTCAGGATGAGGAGGAAGGAACAATGGAGCCAAAAATCCTTTATTTCATAATGGTAAGTGTAGGAGTATTAATAGTAAAGATATTTCTCCCAGAGGTATTATAGGTTTCCTTTATAGGAAGAAAGAGATGATGAATCCCAATGGCACTCACCTACCAACTGTGAGAAGGCTCTCAGGATGCCTTACATGCTGGTGTGCTACTAATTCATCACAGGAGATCTTTTCCAGTTATTAGAAAGTGTTCAGATGAGAAGAAAGTATTTAATTTAACTGTTTATCTGGTATCAAGTTTTATATAAGAAAAAGGCCATGCTTTTAGGTCATGCAAGGGATCTGTGTGCAGCCAGTGTTCGCTTGAGATCTGAAGAGCTGTTATCACTGCATCCTCTTCATCCTCTTCACAGGAGGTGCACAAAACTAGCAACTGGAAATCTATTGCCTGCCTACAGCTTGTTACTGGGAAGTCACCACTAATACCATGGTCAGTTCAGCAACTGCTAATTTTTCCAGGTGTGTTGGGTTTGTGTGGTAAGCTTCTGGCAGCTGTGGGGCTACAGGGGTGGCTTCTGTAAGAAGCTGCCAGAAGGTTGCCAAGTCTGGCAGAGCCAATGCCAGCCGACTCCAGGATGGACCTGCTGCTGGCTGAGGCCGAGCCCATCAGCGACAGTGGTAGTGCCTCTGGGATAATGTGGTTAAGAAGGACAGAAAGAAGGGACAGAAAACACACCTGCACAAAAGCAAATTACAGCCAGAGAGAGAACTAAGAATATGTGAGAACAACAGCTCTGCTAACACCAAGGTCAATGGAGAAGGCGGGGAAGAAGGCGCTCCAGGTGATGGAGCAGAAATTCCCCTGCAGCCCACAGAAGTTCATGTTGGAGCAGATATCCACATGCAGCCTATGAGGAACCCCATGTTGGCAGGCAGGTGGGTGCCTGAGAGGAGGCTGGGAACCCGTGGGAATCCTGCACTGGAACAGACTGCATGAAGGACCATGCAACCATGGAGAAAGGAGCCTACAACAGACAAGGCTTGCTGGCAGGACTTCTGATTCTGTGGAGAACCCACCCTGGAGCACTCTGTTCCTGAAGGACTGCACCCTGTGGAAGCAACCCATGTTGGAGCAGTTTGTGAAGAACTGGAGCCCATGGTAAGGGCTCATGCAGGACAATTTCATGGAGGACTGTCTCATTGTCTCCTGTGGGAGACACTCGACGCTGGAGCAGGGGAAGAATGTGAGGAGTCCTCCCACTGAGGAGGAAGTAGCATCAGAGACAACATGTGATGAACTGACCACAGTTTATCTTCCATTCCCCATCCCCTTGTGCCACTCTGGGGATGGAAGTGGGGGAAATCGTAAGTCAGGCATAAGCCCAGGAAGAAGGAAGGGATAGGGAAAAGGTGTTTTTAAGATTTATTTTACTTCCCATTATCCTGGTCTGATTATGCTGTTAATAAATACAGCTGATTTCTCCTTGTTCAGTCTGTTTTGCCTGTGATGGCGTTCAGTGAGTGATTTCTCCCAGTCCTCATCTCTACTCATGAACCCATTGTTATATTTTCTCTCCCCTGTCCAACTGAGAAGGGAAGTGAGTAGCTTGGTAGGCACCTGTCATGCAGCCAGGATCAACCCCCTACACTTGCAAAGACAGCTTAATGTCGCTGTTGTACCTGGGACGGTGAGAAACGACACAACCAAGATCCGGAGAAAATGGCTTATTTAATTAATTATAAATCGGTTTATATAACTTGATTTGCAAGAGTAGTATAGTACTATTTGTCCCTTGGTCAACCACCTCCTAGAATGATTGGTGGAGGCTATACAACACCCATTTCAAAATATTTTCCTCAGTGTACCATAACAACGCTAACTGAACAACAGCAGGTGCGAAGATAAAGAATTAGTTCACAAAAACCCATAGCAGTGTTTTGCATAGTTTTTGTGAGAGACACAGTTCTCACATAATGCTGCAGAAAGCTGAAAAATCCCTCTACTAAAGCTTTTCAGTGTCCACAGCTTAAAGAACAACAAAATCCAAAAAGTAACACTGTAGCCAAATTTTTAAAAAAATAAAAATTTAAAAAAATCTTTTATAAAAATTAGTTTATTAAAAACTTTATGGTGCAACGTCTAAAAGTAAAATGCTCGCAAGCCAGAGGGAGGTTACTTACAGATACCATATTGGAGGCTTAAAGGACATGCAAGCCAAGCACTGACAGATGCTTTGGAAATATCAAAAAGAAAATCAATGTCACTAACAGAAGGGGAACTATTAGTAGCAAGAAAAAAAAGTTGAAATTATATCTAAAAGAGGAAAACAGAAAAGTTCCTAAACTTTGGTTATTTAAATATTAAGATGCAATCAGGCAAGCTAAATAAGAGCATTTGAAAAACCTGCGAGAGACATAAACCAAGTACTTTTCCAAGCACATCTGACAGAAAGTCTGCTAGAGACAAAGCAAGGCAAACAGATGATCAGAAGGACTTAGAGACAGACTTACCACGAACACTCAGAAAACAAACTATGAAAGGGGAAAAAAGAACCCAAATTCCAAAACAGGTAAAATCTGTAAAGTCCTAAGAAGCAAACTCATAATATGAATTGCTATCAAAAAAAAGAATTAACTTACAAATGGAATACTTGATGCATAGGAGAGGAATCAGCATGACAGGCAGCAGTTCAAAATTCATCAGTATTCTGAAGGATTCAATTAGAATGTGAGAAGGGATATGTGGGTGATACAGTCTACTTGAAGTCCTAAGTGGTGTTTGATAAATGCATTTTAATAAAAGGATGTAAGACAGCAAATAAGCAGGGATTTTATCTGAATCACCTCTAAAATCTCCATTTCTAGGACTAGTAACTAACAAACCTTAAATACTTAAACCATAAGATTCCCCTGATTGTACGGTTGAACACTCATTTGTGCAAATATTTCAGCACACAACACTGGCCTCCAACTTGACTTTGTGCCACTGAGCACCTCTGGTCTTTCAATTCACCTCACTCTGTTCTCATCCAGCCCTTGGATCAACAGCTTGTCCACGAGGATCTTAATGGGACACAGTGTAAGTCCAAGCAGACAATACCCACTGCTCTCCCCTTGTCTACCAGGCCAGTCACTTCAGTTTGATAACAGAAGGTTATCAAACTGGTCAAGCTCAATGTTTCTTTGGTGAATCCATGCACAGTACTCATGATGACTTTCTTGTCCTTGTGAAACGTGCCTGGAAAATGTTTTCCAGGATTAGCTGCTCCATCAATTTTCTGTGGATTGAAGAAAGGCTGACTAGCCTGTAGATCCCTGGGTTTTCCTTCTTGCCTTTCTTGAACATAGGGGTGATATTTTCCTTCCTCCAGTCCAGAAGCAGTTCTCCCAGTCACAAGCTTCCAGCACTCCTGGGTGCATCCCATCAAGGCCCACGGAATTATAAATGTCCAGTTTGAATAAGTACTTCCTAATCTGATTGCCTTCCACGAAGGGTATGCATTCCTTTCTCCAGCCTTTCCCCTTGGTCTCTGGGACCCAGGATTCCTGAAGGCTGGCTCTTGCAGAAAAGACTGAAGCAAAGAAGGCATTCAGTACTGCAGCCTTTTCCATGTCCTGTGCCATCAGGTTCCCTGCTCCATGCAGCAATAGGCTCACATCTTCTGTAGTCTTCCTTTTGTGATCTCTGCACGTACAAAAATCCTTCTTGTTGCCTTTGATAACTCTTGCCTGATTCAATGCCATTTTGGCTTCAACTTTTCCAACTTCATCTCTGCATGCTCAGACAATGTTGCGGTATTTATCCCAGGTTACCTGTCCCTGATTCCACTTTCTATATTCCACCTTCTATATTCTTCCTTTTTGCATCTGAGTTTTGCCTGGAGCTCCTTGTTCACCCATGCAAGCCTCCTGGCATTTTTGCCTGACTTCCTACTCATTGGAATGGACTGCTCTTGTGTTTGAAGGAGATGATATTTGAATACTAAACAGCTTTTTTTGGCCCCTCTTCCCAAGTATAATATAAAACTATCAATTTTGGATGAGAAGAAAGTGTCAAGAACAGCCCTTTTATCTGAAAGTGTTAAATTGGTCAAATAGTCGCAGTTCATCTCTTTTAAGATAAATGGCCATGTATAGGGTATTTCATACCAGTGCAGTGGTACGGGTTAGTTGTATGGCTGATGAGTTCAAACTACAAGTAAGTTACTATTTCCAGAATTCTTAGGTCATGTAAAACAATTTATTTGCATAAAAGCAAACTTCCAGAAGAAGTGAGCTCTTTAACAGAAGTGTACTTAAAATACCACTCGATTACATTGTTGGATTACACAGAAAAATCCAGACTGAATCAACTACAAGAAACCTACAGATGAACACTGATATTACTTTGACTGGCAGAATACAACCTCTGTAACCTTAGAACTTTATATTTCTCAGTGGAATGTTTCTTTGTAGAAGAATGGGTCACTGAAAAATAAACTGTTACTACCACTGAGTATCTACTGGTACATTCTGCAGAATGATAAACCTAAATGGTATTGTAAGGACCTTCACAGGATATACAGCTTTGCTTCTGATACTTAACCTGTACAACAGATCCCACAACACGCCAGCACTTTTCCTTTGACAGAAATAGTCTGTCCACTAATTCAGCTAAGTTTCCTTACTACAAGGTGTCATTAGCTTACTTAAAGAGAGGAAGCATAATTTACCTTACAAAAACAAAAGACCAGTTAGGTAACTAGGACTAAGTGTCATGGATTATTTCATAGATGCACACACACACACACACTGTACATTTCACTTTCAGTGCATATGAACTGCTGGTTGCTAAATGTGCAGTCTTACAGTATAAATAGTCCTTGAAATAGCTGTAAGAGGGTGCAAGCCCACTGCAACTTAATTACCCTGCCCAAAATTCAAGCAACAAAAAGCACAAAGGAAGAGAACAAAACACATTACCTACATATACCAAGAGGAAGTACAGCTAACATTAGTATAGGCACTGCATACACTGGGAATTGCGGTTTTCCATGCACCAGCTGGGAATCAAACCCAGGTCACAAGAATGGGAACCTTGCATGATACCACTACACCACTGGTGCTTCCCTGCAGCTTTCACAGAATCAAGTGATTAATCATTCAGTGTTGTTTCAGTCTAATCCACACCAAGGGATCTATTAACAAGAACCTCAGCTACCCTGCCTCAGAGGAAGGTCGCAATATGGACTATGTAGGAAAAAGAATTTTCTACCAGAAAAAAATTACCTGAAGAACGTAACACATATCCTAAAATACTGAAAAAAGGTCACTGGACAATTAACTACTCACTTTTCCTAGGGAAGTTTTGAAAGAGTTGACATGGAAGACCCTAAAAAAGCCTTCTGTTTGTTTCTTAAAATGTGTATAAGTAGAGCCAATGTTCTTTTGCGAAAGGCAATGACTAAATGGTTTCACAGATTCCTTCCAAAATATCTATGGTTATAAAAAAGACTTAAATTTCAAAGCAGTAAAGCCAAGACAGTAATTCATCTCAACAGTGCAGAGTAAGCAGATGTGTGCTGAAGCTGGAAAGAAATGAAAGGCACCAAACAATAATTGTTCCATTCTGACTTCCTATACCTTTCATGTGGAGCAAAATTGTTTTGATGCATATATGGCTATCCATGACTCTAGAAGTCAAAGCACTTTAGGCATGGATGCAAGAAGAACATAAATATTCCAGGCAGAAAAGCAAGTGGACTGCAGCTGAAAGTTCTTTGGTGCAATGTGTTCCATGCTCCACTTCATGTGCAGGTGTTGAAACTTTTATCACAGCTTCTGCAGCTTACTCAGGAACTCTGTCCTCATTTGACAAGCATACTAAGTGTTTAATTTTTCTTTTCCTAAGATTTTGTGCATTTAGCAACTGTACATAGCATGAGCACCTGAGATTTCCTGATCTAATAGTAAGATATATTCAGTCTTCATGGGAATTGAGTTAATATCAGGTCAAATGCACTGCTTTTGCTCAGCTTCTTTCATCCAAGATGTCTAATATAATATGAAGGAAAAGCGACACAAAGCAAGAAATTAGTGGCAGACCAAAGAATTTAAAGCTTTCTGAGCAGAACCAAATATCCTGCCTCTCTCATAGCACTTAATGGCAACACCCCAACTATATTTATTTTTAGCCTTTGTTTAAAACAAATTTCTTATTCAGTCAGTAACTCCAAAAAAGCTAAAAGGACACTTTCAAATAAAAAGACCTACAAACAACCCTCTTTCTTTGTCCTTGCATGCAGTAATACATAAGAGGAATGCACACAACTTCTAATTTTTAGGAGAGATAAGCAATTGCTTTCTTCCTAAAGATCTGATATGTTACATGCTGGGTCGGTGGTTTTGAAAGTAGAATTGAGAAAATGTAGGAGTTCCATAAAATAGCATTCCAGAAAGTCCTTTTAAGAGTTAACTTAAATTGTCATAAGAAAGCAATAAACAGAAATCTGGGATTGTAGTAGACTAAGAATCCTATCTTTACACTAAAGCAAGATGTAGAATGTGTTTCTTCTGAATTGAATACTACATTCAGCCTACACTCATTATTTCCTGGGACTAAACTAAATGGCAGTCTGAAAAGATATTTCCTCTTCAAAGAAAGGCTTCAGATCATCCTTTGAAGACAAAAATAGAGCTCCCAGAATCCTGCATTACTAGGAACTTTTCATACCTTGTCATTCTCTGGGACTTGAATCTGAACTTTCACATGCACTTCTTGAATTCCCAAACACGTGGAAGGACACACTCACAACAATACTAATGGTATATGAAATAGACAATGCTCTACGGATTTCTCTTGTGAATGTCCCCAGTCTTTCTATGATCTCTGTAAAATTTTAGTGTACAAGATGGTCTCAATGCTTCTCGAATCTGTTTTCTGAGAACTCCTCCCTCAATCCTGATTCTCTGTATTTGTCTCTACTTATCCTTAATAACTTGAGTTTTGTTTTTCAGCTTATCAATTAATACTTCCAAAACAGGTAAGATCTCTCTCCATTATTACAGGTGCAATAAAATAAAAATTCTGTCGATCAAGGAAGATATCAATGAAATTGAAAATAATAAATTTGGAAAGCTGTCACTAATTTTAAAATGTTCTAATAATCCCAATAAGTAGTTCCATCAATATCAGAACTAATGAAGCCTGGTTTATTACCCATTTGTGTCCCATCATTGATTTACATTGGTATGTTAAAGTATGAGCTCTGACTTGGACCATTAATAAGGACTATGGACATAACTCCTCCTTTCTTTTATCTTTTTATGCCCTCCCTTTTCCCACACCTCTGTACGGCATTTTTGGGTTCTAGTAAGGCATGTTTTCATGCTGACAGGTTGTATTTATTCAACTCAGTCATCAATTTCTACAAAATTTGTAAGAATCTAAGAACCTAATTATTTTCAAGAACTTCTTTTTCTTTTCAGATGACTTTGTTGAAACCAGGCAATAAAACCCCAAAGTTTCTGGGGGGAATAAGACAACAACCTGTTACATAAATAAAACCAGCATACAAGCAGAGTTCAAAGGAAGAAGGAACTGAAAAAAAATGGGATTTTTTTTTTCTGCACTAAGAATATTATGTACAATACTCTTTAAAATATAATAATAATAAATATAATATAATAAATTGAAAAGCTACAATATATATGTGCATATCTTCCAAGAATTCACAGAAAATAGAGAAAAACAGTATTTCAGATCGTATGTTTATAACCATTTTTTTTATATTAAAAAAAATCATAAAAGCTTTTACCAAAATGTTTTGGGGACTGAGGTTTCTGTTAACAAAAAAAGAATTGCAGAATCTTCCTCATTTTCAAGGTATGTATTTTCTTTTGAATAATTTTAGCTATTTTTTTTTCAAGTGAAATCAAAAAAGCTAGATGATAAATTCCAGCCTGAAGCAATTTGAAATTATTGAAACGTGATTTTACAGACAGACTTACAATAAAAGTAAGTTTCATTTTATAGGCATGTTTTAAGTGAAAAAATAAAATTTCCTTACTATATTTATATTGCTGGTATCCCCTATTTCTGACTTTTTGCACAAATTCTCTATTTTTTGCCCTCATGTTCTTAATTTTTACATTTCAAACTCTCCACTTCTTCATTAATATTAAGAATACTTTGATTTATAGCCAGTAGATTGCTTTCCTTGATGGATTTCTAATGAACATTAAATCATTAAGACACCTTTACCATAAGCTGGAATTATTTCAGCCCAACAAAGAAGACACAAGTATGCAAGCATTTTTAATTAATTTATATTTAAAAAAACCAAGAAAAACAAACAAACAAAAGCACTGATTCCTCCACACTTTTTATCAATTAAAAAGCAGCATTGGATAATTTAACACTCTCATCTCCTTGGGCTGCTATTTTGTTATTCAAATATCCTATATAAAAAAATATTTAGTAGAGTAAGAAATACAAATTTCTCATGTTTCTGTGTGATAATTAAACAATATTTTAAAAAATAAATTTAAAAGTAAGACAATTAAAGAGCAATTAGGGATGTTCTATGCTATAATGTGCATTTGTGCACTGCCCTTGCACTGTATCCTAGCAGAATATTTAGGTTTCACAGTCTCATTGAGGACACACTCACAGCCTGCTAATTCATACATGACATATGGTATAACTAAGCAGAATACCTCAAGTTTTTCTCAGCCTTAAGATTTTCCTTACTATGCCAATATTTCTCTTAATTCATTCTAACCATGCAGAGATCCATTGAATCACCGAAGGGTTTGGGTTGGGAGGGACCTTAAACATCATCTGGTTCCAACCCCCTTTGCCAGAGGAAGGGACACCTTACACTAGATCAGGTGGCTCAGGGCCCCATCCAGCCTGGCCGTGAACACTCTCAGGGATGGAGAATCCATAACTTCCCTCCTTAAATCAATGGTGGATCAATCACTGAAGCTCAAGGAATAATGAGGATGTTAGGGAAGCAACCATCTAGAGGATAAGGAAATCATTTAAAGTGGCTTAAGTGGATAAAGGCATAGCTATTTACATGTGGCATAAAAACTTAGTTTCCTTCCCTCTCCTTCCTCTGCAGAAGTTGAAACAACATCACATCCCGGCAGAACTTTCTCACACAATTCACACAGTGATAAGAGTCCAACTGGAATATGTCCAGACAACAAACATGTTGTTTGGTCTAGCATTATCAAGGTTGATAATAAAAGTCTTAAAGAATAATACATGTGGGAAAATCAGGACAGAATTAGGATGTAGGTACCTTAAATGGCATGTAATTTCCCACTGTTACCTCAAGCATCTGATGAAGAACAGACTTACACAAGAACTTTTGTGACTATGTCCCAGCAGCTAAGGAGGGACTTGTTATCTTGATCAGAATGTCACAGCTCTGTTGTACTTCTCTAGGATTCTGGCAATTGTCTTTGGATGGCTGTACCTTCCTAAATAGTTGGGGATTGAAAGTCCTAACCTGAATAGTTAGAAATTGTAAAGCATGATCTGAGAAAAAACTGCAATGAATCACCTTTACTAACCTAGAAAGAGGAGATAAAAACCCAAATTGTTAAGCCTCTCAATATGTAAAATAGTCTGAGAAATATAATGCCCCAACCCTGGAAATGTTCAAGGCCAGGTGGAATGGGGCTTTGAGCAACCTGGACTAGAGGAGATGTCCCTGCCCTCGGCAAGGGGCTGGAACTAGATGATCTTTAAGGTCCCTTCCAATCCAAACCATTCTATGATTCTAAATATAGTTCAGGTGAAGTGTGAGAAAGACAAAGAGTTGGCTATATCTACAGGGAAAAAAAAAACCCAACTGATTAAGTATGAGCAAAATGTCCTAGTTTTTAAATTGCTAGTACATAGGAAAAACATTATTCAGAAATGTTTTTCACTTTTTCAATGCTTTTAGAGCAAACAATTTGACAGGAATTACTTGAAATAATGTCACACTGTGCAGGTAATTAATGAAGACAAAAGAATAAAAGAGTAAGAGTTGAGTATGAGAACAATTTTATAAGAAGAAAAACAAAGCCCATGTAGATACAGAAAATAGGTTTAATCCATACAGATACCTTTTGTAATGTAAATCTGAGTAGCATGATAAAAAGAAAACTCAGGGTTGTCCTTACAGTGTCAAAGTTGTAACACTCCTAATAGATCACATATAAAATTTAAAATCAGCATGAATTAACACAAGAAAAAAGAGCTAGGAAAACAATGCCAAAAAACATTAGTTCACATCACTTAATTCTGTCTTCAAACTTATTGGTGTACGTGACAATTGTCATGTTATAATTTGGGTCTGAGTCAAACCCCACTGAAGCCACCGAAAACAATCTCAATATTTTCCTGATTCCCAAAATAACTAAATTACCTCTGAAATATTTCTATGATGATCAGAGGAATAACTTTGATCTTTGTGAATATCCACTATTACTTATAAAGATGTATTCAATGCATTGATTTAGCCATGTTTTTGAAGGAAATTGGCAATAACAAATCATCTTTTTGCTAAACTTAATTTGGCTTACTTTCAGGTGGTCACCTAATGGAGCAGTTCCATGCTCCACCTTATCTCTGTTGTGCATGTCTGTTTTTGTCTTGTCTTGGTCTTAATAACCAGGTAGTACCTGATGAAGTATATCTGGTCATCAAAATCAGATGGAAACATATGCAGAAAGAAAAACAAAAGGGAAAAAAGAGGCTTATTTATAAGTATTGGCTCTATTTGAATATAGTTTTGTTCTCGATATCTGTTGGTAGCAATTGCTGTCACCAATAACAGAAATAACCCTTTAATACACAGCTAGAAAAAAAGGCAAGAACATGCCCATTGGTGGCTGTAACAGAACTGTATCTTTGCTTTTGCAGGAGGGGTGCTTTGGGGATTTTTTCTTAAATTCTGGGCATGTTTGACACATCCAGCTTCTCAGAAATCCTCTATATATTCTGGACTCCACTGGATCCCTAGCAGGACCTAGTTATCTAGATGAACAATTCACAATGGAACTGGGCATGTACAAGAGAATGAATTTCATACTTTATTTACACATATGTATACATACATGTAAAAAAATATCAGGTTCTGTTGCGGGCATTTAAATCCTGTTCTAGGCATTTTCTACTGGTTCCACAGGAGCTGTCAATTAACTGAAAACTCACAGTCAGGCACTGTGAGGAACTCCAGATTTTAGGCTACAAAGTACAAGATTTCAAAATGAATTATAGGCAAATATAGCAGAAAACAGGGAAATTTGAAGTAAAATAGGGTACCACTGTGCATGCTGTAAAAGTGTATCACACACCATCTCACGTTAAAAAATCTGCTGACTTCAGAGGACACTTATGCTGTCCCACTACCTGTACACATTATTCCTGATGGTTGAAGAAGATAGGAAATATTAGGCAGATATGCACCCAACAATGAAAAATATCCAGGTCACTTATAGGACTGTAAGATGTTTATCATATTTTTAATAATTAAAGCAGAAAAATAATAGTAAAGCAAAACAATGGAGAAGAGAGTTCTACAGAAGCTACTGCTTCTTATTTTAAAATCTGTATTTATATTTTTACTCTTACAGAGGATCTTAACTCTTAAACATACAAACTGTTCAGGCATTCATGTACTTTTCAATAAAAGATACTCATTTACTTGCTTGTTTATAAATATTCAAGACTTACTTTGCTGTTCCAACATTTTGCATCTTCCTGGATTTCTGCTTTTTGCTTCACTAACTCCTCAAGGTGTTTTTCATCCTTTATAATCTTCTCCTCTGTTTCTTTTAACTTCATACAGTATTCGGTCCAAATAAATTCAGAATGCTTTAACTCATTCCTAATAGAAATACACACAAAGTGAATCCATCTATTTGGAAATATTCCAAGGTAGTCCCTCTCCATAAAGGAAAATGTAAAGCAGATCTGAATTAGTAAAGATTTATTTTGATACTCTACTACATTTCTTGAACAGGTAAGCATGAGATAATTTCAAAATATCTACCCTGGGAGGTTCATGCTACTTCAGCCAGATAACGAAACTACTCATGCTACCAGTTCACTGGCAGTTAAAGCCTGCCAACATTACAGCTGCTAATTGGGCCTCTGAGCAGGCATTGGTGTAGTTAAAGGCAAGGCTTTGTTTCATACCTCACACGTTAACTAAACAAAATAGGAGTCAACATTCTGCTAGTGGCTGAATCTACTTCAGAGCCATCCTCACTTAATCAACCCACTGCATTGTGATTTTGTGGACAAATGTCATTTGTGAATTAAATTTTTTATTGACATCAATTTTTCATGTTTAAAGGAACTCGAAGGCAAGGTCAAAGGAGGGGTTAAGGACTTTACTTTCACTCTGAACAGCAGACTTAACAGCGTTATAAGAAGGAAAATTTGCCATAATTACAGAACAAGATACTAATAACTACAACAACTGTCAGGAAAACATTCCTATGAGACATGGTTATAGACCTCATTATAGGCTGCAAAAATGCCTTTTTTTTTACATCTGTGAATGGATTTGACAAAAGGCAAAAGAAATAGAGGTATGTCAGGTTAAAATTTTATGATGACTGCTGGTCCATCATTTTTATTATTGTTTCAGCAGGCAGAAAAGAAGTTTCCTCCATGCTCCTGAGAGAACTGTTCTGGTCAATAACATATTCCAAAGCGTGCCTTAAATTGCAAAATAAATCCACCACTGCAATACTAAGATCAACAGCAGTTGAGTTTCAGAGACAACTCTTGCATTACAACCCAAAAAACTCACTGCAGTAAGATAACAGAAAACAATCACAAAGAGGCTTCTTCGCTAATTCAAGAGCCTTTCCTACAAGATTGTTTAAGAGACATTCTTCCTTTACTTGCTTCCAAGATTCCATCTAGTGCTGAAGCAAAGACCTACCTCACAAGGTGTCACAGACTGTGTATAGCATAAGCACGAAGCCCAGCACTTCGAACTCCTCTACTTCCTTAGGTCCCAGCACCCATGAAAGAGACATATAAATAGCATTTGGAATTATTCTAACAACAGACATGTAACAGTCATAGGCTGTCATTTTCTTCTCATATTGCCTACCAGCTACAACTTTCCGAGTCGTAGCTGTCATGAAAAATTACAGCACTATCAGCCACAATGCGTGTGTGCAAGCCACAGACTGTGCCGCGTGATTTATAACAGCCTCAGTATTTTCAGTTTCGTGCAATCTTCATCATTTTCTCAGTGATGGCACTGAACATAAAGAAAAGAGTATGAACTGCAGAGCAGTCTTTCAAGCCTGTGCCACCACAAATCTGTCTTTCTCATGTTTGTCGATACCACGCTATTCTAATCCTCCTCAGATGGCAGCTGAAGGGATCTACTTCCTCTGTAATGTAAGCATGACTTTAATTACCAGTTTAGCAAATAGCTGCAAAAAAAAAAAATTAAAGTACACAATAAAAACAAAAACAAAAACAACCAAACAAAACCCCCTCCAAAAATAAAAATCCAAACCAAAACAAAAATACATTCTTCACAGAGGGACAGAAAAAGGAGTTTTCTACTTGACTTTTTCCTGAAAATGATGATATTCCTAAAACCACTGGTATTATTAGCGTTTCCAGTTTAATTCACAGTCACACAAAACAGGTTGGAAGGGGCACAAGAATCTATGTCACTGTCATGTGATATGAAGAGGAAATCATACAGCTAGGTGAAACAGAAAACATATGTGGCATATCAGTATAGATGATTAATTTCGCTATTATTTACCTATTGCCATCATCATTGGGATTTTACTTATATTATGACTTCTTTCAAAGGAACATAAGAACAAAGACATTTTAAAGGATCTCAGAACAAAGGTTTGCTACTGGAAAACACCACACTTCCTTTCTTGCACATGAAACAATTTCAAGTGCCTCAATTTCCACCAAGACTACCAAAAACCCCAGAAAAACTGCGCATGCTGCCCTACAACTACTAAGCAAGCTGACAGCTGTGACATAATGACAGAATTTAGAGGAAACTGAACAAAATCTTGCACAAAAAACTTTTAAAAAGTGAAATAGGCACAAGGCAAGATGAAAAAATTCTAATATTAATAAAAAATGTAGAAGTAAGATCAAATTATCAATTTTCATTGAAAAAATAGGTTGGAGGATGGTATCTCAAAATTCCATATCTGTTGTTTTGCTATATTTACAAATTATGTGAAAGGGGAGGAGAAATTAAAAGTCTGCATGTAATGTGATTACGGTAGGAAAGGTGAAAACAAGCTAAAAAACTTAAGAAAAATTTCAAGATAAACTAAGCAACTGGGGAACAAAACAGCACATGTAATTTCGTGTCCAAACTCAAAAAGAAGTAGAAGATCAGAGAAATTAAGCACATCTTAAAATTCTAAACTGTTTCTATTTGAGAAAAACATGTACATATTTCCACAAGCACCCAGAAAGTCTACTCAATATTTAGCACAGTTAAAGAAGCTAAGAAGGTTAAATTAAGCAAGAAATGGGATGGAAAACATTAAAATAGGAAATGAGAGTAAGACGCTGTCAAAGACTGAAATATTGTAGTTTATGAATTAAACATTTTCATGAACGATTTTTAAAACTGTATTACAAAAGCAGCAGCACCCTGAATGGGGCTCTGAGAGGCCCTGGACCCTGCACTGGAGCACCAGAGATGATGCAACAGACCCTCAGTGTTGCAAGGGACAGTGTGTCAAGCTGGCCCCGGCAAGGGAGACACATGGGCGTTCCCACCTGCCCAAAGCATATATTAATCCACGGGATTCTATACACTTCAGCGTGTGGTGGCGTGTGGCGGCGTGTGGCGGTGTGGCCGCGGCAGCAGGGGACCCTCACCACCAGAAGACCAGATGGAGGGGAGCAACGAGACATCGCTGGGACCCCTGGAAGGGTGATACGCTTCCACCTAACCCCTGTCACCTCTCCCTGTCCCCCCAACCCCCACGCACACTTCTTCCTCTATTTCCTTCTTTCTTTCTTTTCTCTTTCTTTCTCTTTGCCTCTTTTATTATTAAATAAAATACATCAATTTTTTTGGCACTAACATCTAACCTCGTTTGGTTTTAATCTCATTTTTGGGAATATTTTGAACCTTCTAAGTTCTTTCCTGTTTATGCACAGAGACTTAGTTTTCTTTGCTCTTCTGGGCTGAAACTGGATCGTAACAGACGCCCCTTCTACAGTCAGTGACATGGCTTAATTTGGAGTACTCTTTGTATTACTTTTCAACCCATTTCAGAAAAGTATATCAGAGAAATGAAAAGGAATCAGAGGATATCTTAGAAAGGTCATAAAATACAGAATTCTTCTCAAAGCACATTGAAAATAATGAAAATTGCTATAGAAAAAAGAAAGGAATAATAAACAAAGCAGAAGTCCTAAGTCGCAGAGAATATAGCCTAGTGAAAAACGTTGACAATACACAGCAATTACTGCACACACCTTAAGGCTTCAACTCCTAAACTATAGCAATTTGCCTACAACAGGAAAAAACCAAACAGCTGCTGATCACACTCTATAAATACAAATCAATAAGGAATAAAGCCTAATAGTACGTATATGATGGAATAGTAAAAAAACAAAAAATTAGGAAAGAAAATATACTTTTAACAGTATTTATTCTGGTGTTACATGATAAAATCACCTCCAACAACAGTTCCTATAATCAGAGCATCTGAATACATAGTAATAAATCACATGACATTTTGGTAATACATCTTACTCGGTACCTGATCTTTACCATAATTAAAATCAACATGAGGTTTCCAATGAACTTAACAAGCTACAGAATCAAGGTCCATGCTTTCTGATTTCACTCAGCTGGAACCCACAAGGGAGCTAATGAGTATACTATCAGATCATCTCCATATACATTTTTAAACAATTTAAATTCCAAACATTATGAAGACATTGTGAAGCTTGCATTCCCAGGCTCATATATGTTAAAAACAAGTATTATTTCACACTCTTCACACACCTCTTCTTTTGCTTAGACATACATAGTGGTGTTAATTGAAGAATTACGTGGTAATTTTCAGAAGTCACCCCAGCTTTGTCAGGTGTTACTACAAAATTCTGGTCTCAGGTTTTGTATAACAAAATACTTCCATTTTAGCTATATATCTGAATCCAACTTTAGTTTTTCATATACTAATATTCTTTTCAGAGTGCAAACTAGGCTCTGAAATTAAGAAGTTAAATCTTAGTTAACTAAAAACAAATGTATTGACTGTGAATCTACTTTAAAGGTAATAAAATATAATTAGCATAAATATCTCTAATATAATGTCAAAATTATCCTGACTCAATGAAACCAAGACTTAGAAATTCACTGCAAAGGTTAGGATCAAAACAGGAAAAATTTAGCCATGGTTACAAAAGAAACAAGTCAGAGAGAGACACTTAGATATCTAGTACTGCTAAGCTACCCACCTTAGAGAAAAATATGTTTTTTGATCCTACACTGACTCATCCTTCCTGAGACATGGGGATTTTGAATCATATCACAAGTGCATTGACACTTTACAAGTGCAAGGCTGGAACTCCTCAATGTCATTTGAGTAAATGTGTCACCAAGATGCCTCCTGCTCCTGTATTAGGGGTGAATTTATTACAGAGAGAGCTATGATCCTTCTTTAGTTCTGCTGTTTAGTGCCAATGACAAAGAG
Source organism: Eulacestoma nigropectus (assembly GCA_013397775.1). NCBI lineage: Eukaryota > Metazoa > Chordata > Aves > Passeriformes > Eulacestoma > Eulacestoma nigropectus. The sequence goes on from VZTE01002229.1 coordinate 527,093, forward strand.
ATCCATGGTGATGTGACTTCTTAAAGAAATAGGATTATTGCATCTAAGCAACCTTCCCTTGTTCAAGAATGTGTCAGAAAGGTTTCTGCTCTGACTTGCAAGCACAGATCTCCCTGGATAGCAGACATCAAAAGCACCAGTCATATTAGCCAAAGAAATGAGTTCCTGATACCTAGGTCAAATACACTGTAAGAGTGCCCTGTTTTACAAAAGTCAGGGTCACTTTCTGCTTCAAGGCTTAGTAACTTGCAAGATTCTGAGGCAGGCAGCAAGTACTCCTGTGGGACTGAAAGAGGTGTTTCAAGGTCCTGAGCACGAATCAGTTTTTGAAATTAAGTTGCTGATAGTTGTAATCTAAAGAAACTGGAAATGACACAACCAACTCACATTATTTTAATCAGGTGCAGCTCTTTACTGTGGCATACTGAGTACTACAAACAGTAAGCAAAACAATCACAGTTATTAATTTGAATTATTTCTTGAAGAAAGAACTTAAAATTTAAAACCAAGACAAAATGTCTACAGCTGTGATGGCCTCTTCTTTATGTACCTCCGAGAGTGGGTTCTTTCACTGAGGTCTCCAGGATACCTTACTCCCAAATTCTAGTGTTCACCTTGTTTTATTTAACCATATACTACTAAAGAAGTTGACATAGAGTTTAAACAGAAAAACAATTCTTCCTAATTTGGTACATCAAATGAAAAGGTCACTCGTAGTACCCTGTGTATCTTCTCAGTTACTTGAAGATTTTGTTTTGGCCTTCATGGTAGGCAAGCCTACAAAACAGATTTCACTGATTGAATGCAGGAATTACAATGGGCAGTATATAAGTGTACGGTTTTGGGCCGAGATACAGTTTATTTTCTTCAAAATTGCAAGTATGAGGCTATGTTGTGGTTTTGTGCTGGAAACAGTGTTGATAACACAGGGATGTTCGCAGGGCTTACACAGAATCAAGCCCTTTTCTGCACCTCACCCTAACAGCAAGCAGTTTGGGGGTGCACAAGGAGTTGGGGGGACACAGCCAGGACAGCTGACCCCAACTGACCAAAGGGATACTCCAAACCATATGGCATCATGCTGAGCATATCACCTTGCAGGCAGGAAGGGGTTGTTTGTCAGTGATGGTGTTTGTCTTCTCAAGCAGCTGTCAGATGTGATGGAGCCCGGCTTTCAGGGAGATGGCTGAACACCTGCCTGCCCATTGGAAGTGGTGAATGTATTCCTTTCTGTGTTTTGCTTGTGTGTATGGCTTCTTCTTTTTCTCTTAAACTGCTTTAATTTCCACCTGTGAGTTTTTTCATTTTTACCCTTCTGATTCTCCATACCATTTGGGCTCAGGGGAAGTGAGAGAGTGGCTGTGGATCTCAGCTGCCTACTGAGGTTAAACCATGACAATAAGTTATTTATATAGCTTACTTTTTGTCTTCTTAGAAATTCTGGCCATGTGCTGCTGGCTTGTAAACAATGAAAATGACAAACTTTGTTTCTGCTACTAACAATCTCTGGAGTTCAACGATTTCTCGGCAGAGATGGGTTGGCATGTGGCATAAGAATTCTTAGGTAGGTACAGATGAGAATGACCTTTGGCAAATAGGCATTCACTGAGCAGAAGTGAATAACAGCTCTTACAGGAATTACACCTGTGCTGGTGGTAAGAGTAGCTCTTGTAGTTCACAGTCACATTTGGAAGCATAAAGACTGTCGCAGCATTCTGGAATCACCCAGTTGTCTCGCAGACACAGACGGCCCATCTCTTTGAGGAATCTAAAGTTGCTGCCAAGAACTTTACGAAATTCCACTGTTAGTCCAGTAAACAGATTTCCCCTCTACAAATTATCTCCTCTACAAAACATCAGTATGTTGTGCTCACGGTACTTTCTGTGAGCTGAATGGATCCATGTATGGAAACAGACATCCTGCAGTAAGAGAACTTCAATGTCTTCATTTTGAAGAGACATGGCGGTAACCCGAGATGATAAATGGATCTGTAGATAACAGACACCCTTTAAAGTCCTCATTTCTTTAAAAAATTAAGAAATTCAGTAACAAGAAACTTTTCTTCAGCTCTGTAGATAAATGTTCCTTTACAGCTCTTAGGTAAACTAATGAGGCCCACTGCACAATGAATTCGAATGAAAATGATCCTTTAGAGATGGGAGATGGGACAGTCCCTTGCAATGATTTCACTGGATGGGAAATAAACATTTACTGAAATAAGGCTACCAAGGACATGAGTTTGCACACACAACTCGACCATTAGCAATAGTCTTACTGCCTTGAATCATCAGTGAGCAGGACAGGTTTTCAACCACTGCTGTACATGAGGCACTTTTTAACATTAACTCTGGAATATCAGAACAGTGCATGCTGACCCAACTCAAGGTAGTGCAGGGAGCAACTTGATTTATGAAACTGGCATATAAATCCCTAGTGAACCCAGGTAGTTCTGAATGAATAAAATGGAACAAATTTCACGACTTACCATGAAATTTATATAATCCATAATTACCATGCACAGCTTTTTAAATACCTGATATTGGAAGAACAGTTGCTGTCACATGGCTGCGGTACAGAAATATCTGCTACAGCCACTCAGGTTATTTCAAACATTTATTGCTGCCTTTTAATTATGCCTGTGAGCTTTCCTCATCTCAAGTGAAAAAGAAAAGGCCACTATGTCACTTGCTACTTTGCCAGATAAAAGCTGGCAATGAGCCGTAAGCATATGCAGCAAAGTCGAGTGTAACCTCCTATCAAACATCAAATACTTGATATCCTTGTTCTTTGGCACAGTTAGTCTTGATGCCAGCTCTTTGTCTGTACATTCAGAGGTAGAAGGGAAGGATTATTTGTCAGTGACTGGCCATTAGTGGTGTCCTGTTGTTACTGTAGCTCTACTTGATAATCCAAGGGTTAATAACTTGACAAGAGGTTACAGCAAGGAAACTCCAACATAAGTCACTGCCATATAGAAGCTACCTTGCAATCCAATAAAGTAATTTTGCTGGTTTGTTAAAAAAAAAAAAAGGTAGAAAAGATATTTTGACAAATTACAGTAATCTTGCCATCAATAAGAATGACAGGAAAAGGTCCTGTCAAAGGGATTAAAAATTCATAAGCAAGAAATATGGAGCAAAAATGGCACGCTTTAGGAGTGGATTCATGGAACTTTCCATTTCAGTATAATTCTGGACATCATCTCCTCCTTACTCTGCTAATGCAAGCTGAGACAAAAAAGGCAAATGCTTGTTTTATGTATAATTCTATTGTTTCAATCGAAGAAAAAAACAAGAGAATTTAAAACTATTTCTAAAAGCAAATTTTCTATAGTTTTATTGCCACTATTAAAACCAAGAGGAAATGATAATGCCGTAGTGGATAGCTCCTACTTGTATTGACTCAATAGCATCTCAGCATATTTAATTTTCTCATACACACATGCATTTCTTTTCAGATTCTTCATCAGTTCTTCTCATTGTCTTTTGTGCTTCTATGAGTTCACAACGAATATAGCTGCATATTTTTGATGTCTAAGAAAATAAAACAAGTTTTCTGAAAGATTTTATATAAAAAGCATACATAATCTTTGGAATAAAAAACAATTCCAAGATTTGTCTGATCCTTGTCAGTTTAAAAATTGATGTCTAAAGATGAAGTCCCAGGGAAAGATGACAGAATGTGTGGTAAAACTGCATAATTTAAAGAAATGCTAGCAAGAAGGCTTTCATTCTGTTACAGAATTTTGGAGCTATTTTGAAAAGGTGGCTACTTTCATGGGAAGATAGTGACCTCTGGAGCAGAAAGAAAGAAATAGTGAGCAAAGAAGCCACTGGGGTTTCACTCAGTAACCGGACAAAATCATTACTGAGATATCTCCTAGAGGCTGTACAGCCTTTGTAAACAATGCAGACATTGACCGTATTTTTTAATAGGATAAATAATATAGGGGCACTCAGTTTGTAACAACTCTCCAATAGAGATATGCACATCTGTTGTCTCTGCTTTTTAAAATATTACAAATATAAACAAATAACATGATATAAAATCTTTATTATAATCTATCTTAACTTCACTGCTTAAAATAATTCTCTGGATATTAAAAACTAGAGATTCAAAATTAAGTAATTGCTTTAATTGCAAAGATAACTAAGTATCAGCTGCTTTTTTAAGAGCATAGGAGGAAACCCCAAACCTGAGAAACAAACAGTTAAATCAGAGCACGATAAAAGTCACAGATAATTCACCTGACATTTAAAAATTCTGCTGAAATGAAATATATAAATAAGTAATATATAAGACATATATATAAAGACATTTAAATACAGTATGTCTATCTTCTCATGATATGCAGTGCCAATTTTTGGAAAGAAAGAAAAAAAACCCTCTGGAAAAAAAGTTATTTATTTAAAATTGCCTTTAGAAAAAAATATTTTAAGTCTACTTCATGAGTTGTATTTAAAACATCTCAATATTTTAGCTGCATATAATATATTTTAGGGCATTAACAAGAAAAAAGATAAAAAATTTATAAAAATGTTACCAACTTTAATTAGTATTTCAAACATATCTCATAGCACTGATAGAACTGTAATGTGTTCCATAAGTCAGACTTAATTCATCATAGTTCTAATATCATTTGTGTAATAGGCAATTAACTTTTTCATTTTAGAAGTATTTTGACATGACTGCGGAGTTCCCCCAAAACTGAATTCAAAATAAAACAAATTAAAGGAAACAACATTATGAATCACTTACCAAAAAAAGAGACCACTTTAGACTGTAAGTACCTTGAAAAAGAGATTGTACTTTGGATTTTTATTTAAAAGTTATTCTAGAAAATACATAGAAAACATAATAATTAGTCTTAATATCTGAACTTGAAGTAACCCAATATCCCTCCAGTTTCAGAAATCTACCTGCAAATTTGTCTGTTTTGATTTTTTAGGCTGGCATCATCAACATTAGACAGTTATTATCAAAAAATAATAAATTATTATCAGTATTGCAACCAATTAAGTATCATAAGCAAATTAGGGAAAATGTACATCAGCACTTAAAAATAATTGAACTTTGTAAACTTTATTTGACAGCTTCTGACATCTCCATATTCTGAAACACAGATGTCTGTGAGAAATGTGAAAAGAATCAATGCAAATATCAGATATGTGGCTTTTTCCTTTCCCAGGAAGAATCCCACATGAAATCACCTCAAAGAGTTAGAATTACATTCCACGTATGCCTAAGAGACATTTATTAAAGGCTAACAGCATTATCCTCCCCGGACTCTGTCTGCACGGAGTGCCTGTATGTAGTGGTACGGGCGTACAAAATGTAAAGCAGACTTTGGTACTTCCAGAAGACTGCTGTTCTCTAAAACAGCACCTACATAGCAGAAAGGTTCTAAAAGAAACATCTTCATAAGGTTTGAGTTCGCCTTTTCATACATCCTCCACAGCTTTGACCTTCGATTCAGCTTTTCTTCCAGCAGAGGGCTGTGTTTCTTCACGAAGTCTATTTCCTCACGAATCTCTCCGTTGGCTGTTTCTTACGCATTCGGTTCTGTACCTGCGGCAGCTGACAGCTTTTACAATCAAAATGCCATCGTAGCTCCAAGGTACCTTAAACACACATTTAATATTCTGTTAAAAAGATAACTAGCATAACAAAATGTGAGTATCTGAATGACACCCCGAATAATTAGTGAGGTTGGGAAATATCTTGTCATAATGCTAAGACTTGCAAAATTTTGCTATAAACTACTTTGAAGGCCGAGAAAGGACATTGATGAAAAAAGATCACCAAATATTGCATTAGGAGTGGATCTGGTTTATAAACTCAAACATAATTATCCTAGTATTTAAGTCAAGCAACTGTTCAAAGCCAGGGTGGTTTTGCTTTTATGAAGGAAATGAAAACACCTCGCCTTAAGGCATATGTAGAGGAGGCACAAGAACAGCTCCACCGAGCTTCCTAGCCTCCAGCTATGTTGAAGTATGACATATGTTGGTGCAGAGGAAGAACAGGGCAAGTACAGCTCCTACATCCTCTTGATACAAAAACTATTTTCAGTTCAGGGACACTTCCCAAACTAAACGTGGTTTCAGGAAAGTTAAACTAAAGATACAAACTCAAAACCAACAAACAAAACATATTCTTGTTGCCATACAGAAGTATGTCAGTCTTAATTCAGTTTGCTGCATTTACTTTTCTGACTTTGGCATAAGTTTCCTTTTGGTCTTTACAAGAAAATATGTGACTAGAGCACTGGTTGCTGAATAGAAACATGTATTATATTTTATTCTCCCTAGGGAAAAAAAATTATTAGAGGTGGTGTTCAGCAGCAGCTGATGGGAAATTTATTGGTATAAAACTATGGAAAGTAAAGTAAGAATATCAGATGAGAAAAAAATCAGATAATATCTCAAGCGCAGTAAACTTTGCCATAAATTTGAGAGAGAGAAGCACATTTTACTGATGTAAAAAACACTCTACCTCTGAGAAGTAGCTGTGGAATATTCAATGCAATCCCTTAACAGTCAATAAATCTTGCTGCGTTAACAAGACATAAATCTAAAATTTGCGAAATTTTTATTTCATTGCTACTAAAAGTTAAAGATATTGCAAGAACAAGTGGCTTTTCTACATTGTACAAAGTGATGCCTAGCATTAAGATGAATAAAAAGTGGTTTCTATTGTATTTTTGTTCTATTTCAGAGAAAGTAATTTCTGAAGATTGGTTACATCAACGTAATTACCTGAGTGTGCTACAGGACACAGATGCAGCAGGAACTGGGAATAATGGAAATCAAGGTAAGTCTGAAGAAATAACACGATTCAGTGTCTACTCTGAATGAGTCATGCAAACTCTTAATAATTCTCCTGGGTTTTTAATACTTAGATTAGGGATAATTATAACATCCCTGAGGGTCTTTATCCTCAATTTTATGTTAGCATATTTTTTATCTTAAAGATAATACTATGAAAAGTTATAATCCTGAAAATTATAAAATTTACCCCAAGGACATGACATCATACTGACATAGACCACTGATAAGTCAAGGGAGAAGAAATTGGTCAGTTTTCACAGCCAAACTTCATGCTGCTTTATTTCATCTTTTAAAAAAATGCTGCATCCTTGCTTATGTTAACAGAATTGAAAATGTACTAATTATATTCTACAATTCTAAACTTTTGATATTTAAAGAACATGCTAAACAGTAAAGATAAAGCCACAGAAATGTAGAGCAACGCACAAAGAATTTACAGCTACATTGCTGTAGGTAAGAACATCAAAAAGTAAAAGGTAACACCTCTGCAGCTCAAATCTTGAGCTGCTATGCTTGCAGTTCTTTACTTTTGTAAAACTGACCTTTCAGTGTCACAAGATTTGCTCCTGAAAGCATTCTCTAACCTGTCAACAAATTTTAATCCAGAGTCTTTATTCAATCTGCTCCTCTGTTTTCAGGGCATCATAAACGGTCTGCAAGAGGCAGTTGCTTTTTAGATGAGCAATCTCTGCAAACGGAGAGCACCTTGACACAGTTTTCTAATTTCCAAGTAAGAGTTAGCCATTGGCTAAAGCAAACAAACAAACAATTTTCTCATATGTTGTTAGGGATGTGCACTATTTGACACTTTGCCTTCAGGGATGGGGGTAGGAAGCACTTGGGACTAAACAACTGGCTCACCTCCATTACACACCGATCTTCACTTAATGCTTACCCATCACTAAACACAGTTATGGGGGACTCTTGCACTGTCGCCACACTCTGGAATGTGAGATATTTGTCAAAAAATCTTTGGGTGATGTGCACCAGAATATGCACTCAAGTACAACCACGATTTGACATCCAGCAACTTACTGTGACAAATTACACTACTTTTCTAAAGCCTAGGTTCAGACAGTACCTGCTTTTACACATGAGCCAGAACACAAATAACAAACTGCTAAGTAGCTCCTTTTATTATTTTCCCCCTTTTTTTCTTTAATTTTATTGTGTAAATACCTACAAAAGGTAATGAGAAAGCCCTCAGAATTTGGAGTTTTAGGGATACTTATCAATGGTTATGTCAAACAACTTGTATTAAATATGTGAGAACTTTGTTCAAATTTATGGCATCTTAATTTTTCTCAAAAAAAAATTAGTTATTTATTTCTGGTTTAATCTGTAGTTTAACTCAAATTCATTATTTTATAATTTTGTTTCAGCTTCTCATTTCTTGCCCCAAACGAAGTATTTATTATCATCCTTAATGTCTTGTCTACTCTTATGTCATTTCCCAGAAAATGCTGAACATTTCACAGTACTTCCCTTTTTTTTACCAGACATTTAGTCAAGTGTACCAAGTTCAGAAATGTAAATATTGTAATCATATTACAGTAAACACAACTATAGTCATATCTGGATTTTTACTCTTGGTAATGAACTGACTGAAAAATTGCAAATATTCTTAGTTTCAATATCAGTACCTTTTTGCATGGCTGCGAGGAGCTGCTGAAGCCTCCGAAGTGACATACAATCAATTTTCACACCAAGCTTGTTCCTTCACTATTTCTCCAACTCAAAAGTTTTGTCTCCCTCAAGATCAGCCTTCAGCTGCTTAATTAGCTCAGTAACTTCCAGTAGCAAAGCTTGTTTCCTGCTTCAAAGTCAACGTCTTTGCCGTCTTTAAAAATACATTAGAAATATTTTTTTAATGAAAACTTAATCATGTGCTCTTTAGTTGAGCTTCATTCTCAACACAAAGTTAGCCTGTTCACAGTAAGCACAATTGGTTACATTTCTGTCTTTAAAAATACATTATAATGTTCCTTATGGAGGCTTAAAAACACACTCTTAATTCCAGCTCCTTTCTCAGGGTAAAGCTGACTCTTCACATCTATGAAGGCAAGCACAAGTGGTTACAAACACAACTTTCACCTTCAATAGGATTTTCCTCCAGCTTATTTCCAATGCAAAGCACAACATAAATGTGTTAATATAGATGGCACAAAATTTTCATCTTTGCTTGGGTATGTAATCTCCAAATAAGAGTGCAAGTTCCTAATTATCTCAATTTTGTCAAGAACAATTATTTAATTTAATTTTTCTAAGTAAGTTTCAATTAATTCATTAAAGTCTCTGGAGTTCTAAGAATATTCAGTATAATATTTCAATAGCACTGTTTTACTTTTGATACACCAAATAATCATTCCATTCTGTGACATTTGGCTATCAAAAATATCTGGGGTTTTGGGGTTTTTTTTGATAAAAGATTCTTTAAGGTCATCATCCATTGTCCTGATCTACAAAAAGTAGGAGTTAAATAAGCAAAAGTCCAAGACACTTCTCTTTTGATTCCACAGTCAATAATTCCCTAAATTATTTTGATTAAAACCCGCAATTTAAAAGAAGGAAATCTTCTTAAAATCAGGAGCGAAATTTGCCCTTAGTGCTATCAACAAAAATTTTGTCACGCAATTTACTGCACATGGGATTGCCTCAGGCTAGTCGTACTTAAAAGGTTGCACACTGGTTTAAAAAAAATGCACACAATCTCTTTAATATTTAAAACTTAATTTAAAAAATGGATATTCTGACTAAAGATGCAAACTGTATGAAACAGGATTCTTTGTTGGGAGTCTATTACAAATATCCTGTAACAGCAATGTAGTTATTTCTTTTACTAAAGAAACTAAATGAAAATAAATTCTAGTGTTTCCAATACCCAACATAACTAGTTTAGTTGGTTCAAATCCAAGAGGGGTTAAAATACAGTATGGATCTAAATACAGACATGTAAATTATCTTCTTGCAAATAGGATGACTGAACAGTACTTAATATATCATTTAAATATATGTGACTTTCAGCTTGACAGATGATACACACAGATTTCTAAGGATACTCACATCATTTACATAAGACATAGAGCAAAATTAATCTTCAAGCAAGAAGGGGAAAGAAGTAGCACAAGAAGCCAAGAACACAAGCAAATCATTGCAATGAGCACTTAAAAGGCTCATTAGCCTATTGGAGATGAAAACCAGGGGAAGAAAGATAACTACCACCCACTTATGCCAGCATGTGAGGCTTAAAGAGCACATACAGCTCCTTCATTTTGTACTAAGATGGAGCAAAACCTGTGGTCACAGGGTTGCATCACACACACATCCGTAACTTGAGCATACATAAATTCGAAAGAACTCCACTTGGAAGAACTCCACAAAAAAATCCCTTTGCCATGAAGATATAGCAGACAAAAAACCTATGCCAAAAACAGACCAAGAGAAATACTACTGAAGCCTTCCTAGATCAACACAAAATACATCAAAAGTACAGGGAATAGGAAAAAAAAGATCTATGCAGTAATGGAAAACAGCAAGACATTGGACAGGAAAACTGGGACCTGAAGAGGTACCAAATTAGTTACAGAAACAGCAGTTTGATAAACGAGAAATAGATAAGTAGGCAAACACAGAATAACTCAATAGGTGTATCTGACATGAAGTAAAAACAGTCAGGGAAATAAAGGGTTTGTTGAGCAAAACAGCCAGGACAACAAGCTCAGTGCATGAGATACAAAGATTAAAAGAGGAGTTTGAAGAGGAGAATGTAACTAGAACAACACCATAAGGTATCCTGCATCATGAAAAATTTAAAGTGACAGATTCAGGCTTATTTTGTGTACTTTCTGAGTTTTTGTCTCTGAAACATACCTGTATTGTATCGTATTCTGTGTCAACTGGACACACAGCTAGAAATAATTTATTATCAAATATATAAATGAATTAGTATGTAAACAATTAAAATCAAAACCCTCTATATTTGTAGTACAGCTATTTCATTCCATATGCCTAATTCTTATTTTTAAGAGTGTTAATGAAATATTCTTCCTATAGCAACCCTACCTTTTCTCCTTTTAACTTGTAGTTATAATAAGGTCACCATCCAAAGGCTTCAGAATATTTTAAATTTCTGTATATTAAGTAACAACAACTTAGGAGAGATGTGGAAAATATACACAATACTAACAGAAACAATTTAAGCTAACAATAAAATGAATAAACATCTGGACATGTCAATGCTTATCCAATTCATGTATATTGATGACAAATTATGACATTGAAATAATTTCACTGTTCTCTCATTATGCTAAATAAAGGTGAATGAGGCGATATAAATTTTCCAATCAAATTAATGTCTATATTGTAAATCTTGATGTGACTGTAGTTCATGCACCTTAGATTCCTGTAGCATCTCTACTGCAGCTGCAGAAATTTCCCTGCAGAGTATTTAACAGCATTTGTGGAATACTAATCTGAGACAGCTTTCCTGATGTGCTGCTATGATGACATTACTGTCGGTATTGCAGATAAATTATTTAAATATAACTTGTCTGTGCGGGCAGCTATCAGATCTTCTTGCTGCTGTGTAGACATATGCAAAATTTATTAACATTTGGAAAACACTTTTCCAGTAAAAGTGAATTATTTAAATTACACTAATCATGTTCTTAGAGAGGTTAATGGGAAGATTTTACAACACTTTAAAATGATATATATATTGAATTATTTCTTCATCTACCTACCCATTTTTTTAAATTCCCTTTATTCTTGTTTCCATTCATTTCTATGAACCCATATACACTAGGAAAACATCATGTACTGCTACAGAAAGAATCATAACATTTTCAGTTTTGTCTTTCTATACTAAAGAAACCCTTCAATCAAGGAATCCTTAAGTAGTGTTCATGAAAAAGCATTGCCTACTATAAATGACAGAAAATGGCACACAGCTCCATTTGACTCTTTATTCAAGATTAGTAACAAAAACTATTTTACAGATGATATCAGATTGACTCTGACTCATTATGCATGAATCTATTAATCTTCATGATAGATGGATATTACATTATGATATTGTGTTACACTGAATGCAATAAAATATTTTCATTTGCCAAAACTGTTAAATTGATGAGAAACATATAATGACTAGTAAACTAAGTTCTCAGGCACTATTTTGGGGAGTACACGTCATACGAAATTAAAATTTTTATAAAAATCAACATAGTAATCCTAATTAACTATATTTCTGATCTTATAAGGATAAAAATGTATCATGAATGTCCCAGTTGGAAGAATTTTTCCTCCTTTAATTCTAATTCTTGAATATGATGAATAACTTTGTTAATACACGGTAATGGAGTATTTACAAAAGCACAGCTCTGTTGCCTTGTGGTGATCCACTTACTCGTCTGGAGAAAGAAAGATAATACAGGTAACACTAAACTTCCTCTGCAGGTTGATTATCAGGTTTTCTCATACCTGATTTTCTTCCTTGAATTTTCAACTTTGCTAGCTTTGGTCTTGAAAATGAGTAACACAGAATGTAACAGGTACATCTATTACTTTGCACGCAATTTGCTCTAACTCTTACTCCTTCTTTAATACAATGTCAAACACGAGGGAGATTAAAAAATGCTTGAAGAATATGAAGGAATCATTTCAAATAAATGAGATATGATAAAGAGGGCTAGGGTCAATATACAATTTGCTATAACTGATTTCACATAACTAATTCCAAATGAATCAGTTCTTATGATTTTACTTTAGCCCTCAGCATGGATTTTGTCCAAACAGAAGAAATATCACAATCCAAAAAGGCAAATGTTGCAGCTACTATAAAAACACCCAGAGCAAAATCGAAAAGGTCACAAGGACTTAGAGACAAGCTTAGACTACTCTTATGTACACAATACTTAGTTCCAGCAAATGTTTGCTTCCACCTTATGAAGGGGTGAAGTTCCAGAACAGTAATTCCTGTGATGGAAATTTAAAGCTACATGACATAAATGAACAGTTTTATGAGAACATGAGTGTTTCAGAATTATGTTTTCTTTAAACTCTGTTAGCCTTACAGCTACATAAATAAATGCTGCTGTGTCACACTATTGAATGTTAAATATTGAGTTAATACACAGCACAGGAATTTGATTGCAGAGGTCACTAATGAAAGGTGTCAGGAACCAGAACAAGATACTGAAACCTAGCACTAGAGCTATTAAAAAATCTAAGAAGTTGTCCTACAAACATGAAACATTAACCTAATTAAGTTCAGAGGGATACAATGCTTCAATGTGCCTTGGAGATGGCCCAAAAATAACAACAGTAATGGAGATTAAACAGTAAAAGAGAACCAGACAGCCTTCATAGTCAGTCTGTAGATTTGTTTGTTGGAGTTTTTTTTCAAAGAATAATATCAGTGTTTTAATTAATTAAAGTGCCAGCCTAAAACATTTACAGCCTGTATGTTACACAAGGCTCTTCTAACATAACTTTATCATAAACAGATGTACTGGAATTGAAGAAATGGTTTGCAATATTTTGTTTAAAAAGAGAGCCCACAAAAATGGATAACAAAACCCATTTTCCAGACTCTTGTTCTGCCTGTTTTTAGAGCCAGAAACCTCCACAGGATGCCTGCACAGCACAATCCTAACAAAGCCTATATAGACTTTGTATCTTTCCTGTACTCTGAAGCCCAACACAGAAGTTCAGATTTTAAGACCAGCATTAATTTCACTTGGTTGCTTCTACTGTTATGTAATTATATTTATTCTGTTCACATCACTAGCGCAACTAGCAATATAGCCACTTAAAAAACCCCTAGATTTTTGAAAAGCTTTAATTAAAAAACATTGTTCTTCTACTGCCTTGGTCTTCCTTGGTAAATGCAAGCAATTTTACATGCAAGTCTTCTAATCCCTTTATAAAACCAAGCTAGAAATATGAAGTGGAATATACCAGTGATAACTATCAGGTTTATTTTTAGAAGTTAGCAAATCCATTTTCACTATTCCCACCAAGGGAAATGCAAGAACTAAACAGTTGATGTCATTACAAATTACAGACTGGATCCCATTTACGTAATGAAATTACAGTTAAAAAGCAAATAAGAATGAAAACAACCCAATTTCAAACTATGTGGCCTGGCTTTTTAAATTATACATGTTATTTGGGATCCTATCATGACAGCGGTAACCATTACTAGCTGGAAAAATGTCAAAAAAAAAAGGATAACCTATGAGATTAATTTTAACTAAGAAACTATCAGTGGAAAGGAGGTTCATAAGCTTGTAGTCTGAAACATTGTCATTTCAGTGGACAGGAGACATGTAAGAGAGGAAAAAAGTCTACTTATTTGCATGTAAATGTATAACTCAAATTTACTACAATAAAAACCCCAATATTATTTATTCATGATTTACATAATTCAGAAAATAATACTGGCTGAAAACTTAGGTAGTTAAATTTCAGGACCACAAAATTAGGTAATTTACCAAAATACTTTACCACGTTTCCAGACAGGCACCTTCTGGATGGTACAATCAGCATATTAGTTGCTCCTGGAAAATTGTAGTTTCCAACTGAATCATCAACCTACAAAAAATGACTAGTAAAAAAGCAAAAATACCCCACACCTACACTACAGTCTTCATTAATATAAAATACAGGGAAAAAAAATCAGCTAGATTATAGATTTTAGCAATTTGTATTCTTTTAAATAATACTATGAAAAAACAGGGATATGTTTATTCCAAGATCTCTGAAATGGAAAATAAGACATGGTCAGAGAAAACAAAGAGCAAGATCAAAATATGCACTTCATGTTCTTCACACCTCAGTTTATTGATCCACCAAACTCAAACTCAAGACTGTTCCAAAGAAATGTTAGAGGAATGTAAGCATGCCAAGCTCGCCAGAAGAAATGCTGAATCCATGGCTGACCTTTGACAGTCACTCCCACGCACTGCAATGCAGACAGCATTATTGTTCTGTTACCAGAACAAACTAACAGACTGGGAAGATCTGGGCAATACTAAGAAAACAAAATACCTTTCAAACTAAAGCTATGGATTTTTGAAATAAATTTATAATACATATAACAAACCTTCAAGTCACCATATTTTCAACTATGCAAGTCTCCCCAGGAAATGTATGGAAAATGCATTATATAAGTCACTCTTGCATGTCATTTGCACATTAATAATTTTTTTTCAAGTTTGGTGGCTTTTTAAATTTTACGAATCAATTCTTTTCAATGGTGGGATTCAGTGCTGTTCAAAGAAATGTACCAATTTGTCAAGTAGGAATTTTTAACTGTGTTTGTGACAGGATGGCAGCTTCTTGGACTCTGCAAAGTGAAATTGGAATCTCCTAAAGGCTCATCCTGACAGTCAGACCAGATGGACCATACTAGCTCCAACAAGGAGTACAAAAGAATATTAAATTCTTAGTAAGTAAAAAAAAAAGTTTTGGAAGACAGACTGGCTCCAGAGAAAGGAGGGAAGATGAGAAAAATACACATGAAAGGATGAAATCCAGAACAAAAGCTTAAGATAACAGTTTCCACTTGTTGTTCCTTATGTAGCCAGTAATATATCCAGGACAAGGTATGAACAGACTATTACCTGATATGCAAGCATGTGCTAAGAAAAAGGTGAGAACATCCCTTGCCTGATGAGCAATCAGTTACACAACACAATGATGGATCCCACTGTGCAAAACAACACACTGAGAAAAAAGATACTGGGCAAATCCACAGCTGATGACAGAAGTATAATTTCAATATGAGGAATGAAAAACAAAATTAGTTAACACACAGTTCACTTTGTATCTGTTGACAATCTTAGCCTCAATATATACAAATATTACACTATTTCGGTTCACTGCCATAGCTATCAAAATACAAATAAAAATTATTTTATATCATGTTACACAGAAAAAAAATGAGCCAAACCCAGTGAGTTAGCACTCATAATTTTGTAGCATATAGCTCTGACCTTAGGGAATTGTTATTCTGCACAGTTTTACAGAATTCCAACATTTTCATTCTTATGAAGATAACCAGTACTTTAATTATAGTACTACAGTATAACTTTTAAGTCTTTCAACTCAACTCTGTAAAGAAGAATTAAAAGAAGGGTTGTGAATCTTTCATCAGATATGCATATTTACATATTTTTCAAAATCTTCAGAATACCTCATACGTATTCTTAAATATAAATGTAACTAAAGCAAACACATACCACATACTTTCTTGGTACTTTACTGTAACTGAAATAATTTGTCAGCTGCTAAAAATTAATTTCTAATAGCAACATCTCAAACAGAAGGATGGGAAACTAAAATTTTCTGTTAATAGCAAAATTCATGAAAAAAAATTCCAATGAAAGAGACCAGAATACAGGTGTAAGCATTTCTATCAACCTAACATAATCTAGTACTGCTATTCTTCATCATAAATGCCATTCCCAAAGCAGAGAATTGGAATATTCATAAATATGCTTCAAAAAAAGCTTATTCTATAAGAACCTTTTTGTCACCAACTCCCATACTTACCTCTTCACCAAAAGTCTAGTTCACCATGAAGTAAACTAAGGGCAAATTGAGATTTTCTACCTCATAAGAACAATCAGATATGGCTTAATATTTGCTGAAAATGTTCTCATGGATTCCTCCTTCACTGTGACTATGCCATTTGTGTTCGAATATTTTGTCCTTCCACAAAATTCAGCCAGCCTAAATAAAAATGATAAACTAATCATAGTTAAAAGGAGCTAACATTCCATGAACAATCTCCACTTTATCATTTCCTGACCTCCAAATGTTCACTTTCTGAAAATACAGTATTTTACCATTTGATTTTAGGTTCCTAGAATTTCTTGCACAATTTTGCCTGTCCTGAAGTGATTCAGTGAATCCTTTTAAACATTGAAATGCAGCCCAGGTTTACTTCAGAATACACAGAAGAAGATTTATCTACCTGAAATTCTTGCCCTAAACTATATTTAGTGCAGATATTCCAAAACAGTACTTGGTGTTTTTTAAATAGCAATTTTAAGCATTAAAATCTGTTATGGTGATAGTCTGGTCTCCCACTTGAAAACAAGCCTTCATTGTAGAATTATTTAGGGGTTAAGACAAACCAGCAACCGCAAGAACACTATTAGAATTACTATTAAAATCAACAAAGGAGAATAAAAAGTTGTGCTTTCTTCCTTTTACAGGAACAAGATCCCCAAACTAGTCCATTACATTAGTCACTTTAGCTTTAAGCAAGGAATTAACATTAAATAATGCATTCTCACAAACTTCTAATGATATGCAAAACTAAAAATATTACAGCTGAGATGTTACCGCTATCATGCAAATACCTGAAATAGTTCTGTATCAAAATACATTTGATTTTTTATCAGTATTCCACTAGTCTTGCGGTTCTTTCCAGCTAGACAATCTGCACTTCAAATAAACTTAACACCTATTCTTCTTCCACATATCTTAGTGCAACTCTGAGCTCTAAGCAAACAAACCAATCCACAGAAAATTATATAGGATGAAAATCAAGAACATTGGGAATTTGTAATATATAAGGGTACTAAATCCAGGTATTCTGTGCCACAGTCATGAATGTCCCACTTTTCTTTCTCTATATATTCTTGAGTTACACTTTTCTGTCATGAATTGGAAAAGAGGAATTATACTTCTACCAAGTTGTATTAAGAAAATAAATACCTTAAGCCTGAGAGCACATTCAGTGATTTGGGTTCACATAAAACATAACTATCTCTGACTAAAGATGCTATCTAATCTTTGAGGGTCCCTCTCACACATTCCAAGGCCAGAAACCAAACAATAGAACTACTGTTCTCCTCCTCATTCTTGGAAGGTCAAAGAGACCTGACAGTTGCAGGAGCAATCTCCATGCTCAAGCAAAAAAATATAATGCAATTGTTAGAAATGAGCATCCAAGATGCCATTACCACAAGAATCATTCAAATATGTTTTAAATATGATTAGTACCAATGTTCATGCTATTAAGCATGTTAGTTATTTGCTCTATCCCCTTACACATAATTAAAATATCATGTAGCATTGCACAATATTTTTGCCAATATTGTTAAATCTTAAATCTACCATCTTCTGTTGTATATGTCTAAATGAAATACAGTGAATTTTTGTTACCATAGTAACCACGGAACTGAAGAAATTTAGTTTTGGCATAATTGCTGCATATGTTCATACAAATCACATCTCTTATTCTGAGCATTAGAAATGAAGA
Source organism: Eulacestoma nigropectus (assembly GCA_013397775.1). Classification (NCBI taxonomy): domain Eukaryota; kingdom Metazoa; phylum Chordata; class Aves; order Passeriformes; genus Eulacestoma; species Eulacestoma nigropectus. Next base: position 545,199 of record VZTE01002229.1, read on the forward strand.
CATTTCTTAACTCCATTTTTTAAAAATAGAGTAATGAAGAAACAAAAAATGAGATGGAATATTTATAGACATAACACAACATATTCTTGTTTAATTCACTCATTTGCTTTTCTTATATAATTAGAGTATATTTTCTTGTGTTCTATTAAACCATTAGCTAAGTACCGTTTAAGTTATCTTTTTATATTGATAATTAAGCCAGTTCTGTTGTTGCTGTTAAATTCAGATTATTATTTTAGAATAATAAAGATATTATTAGTCAAACATCCAGAAAGAGCTATAGGAACTACAGCAAAAATAAACACACCCAACAGCATGGGACACACTTACTTTGTTTTTATCACTTGCAATGAGGTTCACATTGAATAAGGATAAATTTATGTGTGTCTTTAGTTTCAGGAAATAGTAGAAAAGGAAAAAGCACTCCAGGCATGCTGACAGTCTTACAACAGCATAATTTTCTCAGCAGCATTAAAAAACACGCATTCAGCAGGAACAAATCAACTCAATTCAACCAGCCTATGAGTTATCTACAAATTCCTCTCCACTTCCTTATCAGCTCCCAGAATGAATCTTAAATGTCTTATAAAATCTCCACCCCAAAACAATCCCACAACCCCATAGGACAGATGAACAGTAGGACAGGGGAATTTCTGTGTTTTCACTTCAGAACAAGAATTCTTTCATTCTTTCCCTTCTCTAGCTTTGTTTGCTCAATAATTTAGTACTGATTCTGTTGTTTCAGAGCTTACCTTATACTTACCAAGTTTATTATCATCAGTACCTTTCATTTCAATATTCAGAAATACAAACAAATATAATTTCAGAGAGTTTGGTAATACAGAACAGACAAAGAGACAAATCATAGTTAATATCAGCAGAGAAAATCTCTGCTTGAAAACTTTAAGTCTTGGAAACTCAAAATTTTTTCTTAAGCCATCTCATACATTGAACAAAAACCTGCAATCGTCCAATGCCTTGCAACAAAGAAATGCAAACTAGAAGTCCAAGAATTTGTTTAGCACACAGTGTAATGCTTCTAACTTGAAGTACCAAATATATAATTTTCAGTTTACCTTATCTCCTCGGACCCTTCCCAGCATGAATGGGCCAAGGTCTTCAAGAACTGGTGGAACTGATCCACACAAATTTTGAAGGATATAACAGGTTCTCAAAAAAAAAAAAAAAAGATAAACCAAGAATAATGGATAGATGAACGAAAATTCCTATTATTTGAAATAATCACTGTTTTTAATGAGACGTCTAACGGCTGTTGCAAATAACAGAGGAACAATGCTAAAAAGATTTTATAACATCGCCATAACCACTAGAATCAGTGAAGCCTGGTTTTCCAGAGATACAGGTGCAACATTCCCTCACAGAAGCCCAAGGTCACTGAGCCTGACCAACCTAGCTTCCCCTGGTATCCCTTTCTGGGCATGTGCATAGGACTGTTTTGGAGCTTGGCTGGCTATTCAAGATGTGTCAATCAGTCAGCTGACTGCCACCCTACAGAATATGTACAGGGCTAATTTATAACTTCTTTCTTTCAGATAAGGAAATAATTCGGGTCTGCCAATTTTCATGAAACTTGGAAGAATTTAGAGTCTTTGAGACTCCTAGCCATCTGTCAAATCTGGTTGGAAGAGACAAAAGCTACTGGAGTACAGGCACTGGCAGACCATATACAGTGACAGCATATACTTTGTTTTCTTAGATATACAAAAACCCCTCCCTCCTTACTTGGAGGGTCCTTGCAGTGACTGCAGTCATTTGCTTCATCACCTTTCCATCAAACTGTATTTTGTCAGGATCTTAAACTTTACTATTTTATCAGTAAAACATATACAGGTAAAAGAGAAAATGATCAGATCTTGTACAGACTAAAAACTAGAGAAAAATATAGACAAAAAAGACAAAAACAAAGCATGAGGGTGTTAGCAATAGTAAAGAAAAGAAGGTGAGATAGCGCATTCAATGAATGAAAGGTGCTTGCAAGCAAAGCTAGAAAACATATATTACACAGGAGGAAATTGGAGTTAATAAAAAGATACAAAGGTGACAACGTAAATGAGAGCTAAAGGGAAAAAAAAGGAAACAGACGCAGCCTATGCACCAAAACGGGAATGGGACAATACAAGTAAAAATGACAGAGCATCTGTAAGAGTAAAAAAAGAAACTGATTACTTAATTAATCATTTACAGAGTTCCATGACAGAGCAGAAGGGGTCCAACTAGGTCAAAAAATTATTTTCTCTTTAGTGATAACAAAAGTGTAGAAGAATGTTAAAACTGATTCCATTGCAAAATAATGCCTCAATGGATTGAAAGATCTAAGGCAATTTCAACTAAATATAAACAATTTCTGACAGATTCATGTCAAATCTGTCATAATATCTTTTACTGACAGTTTCTACCAGACATCTAGGCAAACTTAAACCAAGCCTTTTAATCATCTTTACCATTAGTTATCCACCCTAATGTATGATATACTCTCCTTGTCACATCTGTATGGACACAGAAAACAACAGACTGCACTCATCGTGTAAACAACTTCCTAAGGGTTTGAGAACTGCTATTGCTTTCCTTCTCTGCACTAAACAGACCAAATTCTTCTAAGTTTTTGCACACACACCCTCCCACCCCAGAGATTATACTTTCCAAATTTTTCCTGCCCTCTTTCTCCAAGTTCTCCCCAGCTGGCCCAGGTCTTTCCAGACATATACCCTAAGGAGGCCACAGGCTTCCAGCTGATGTCTCGCCTAAGAAGAATGGGCAATGCTTTTGGTTTCATATCCTGGTAAAGCTCTTGCTTCTATCACAACAGCATGACACTGGTTTTCATGTGCAGCACTTCAACCAATAGATTTTTGTACTTTATCTAGCAAATTCTTGTCCTCTCTGTCCATTATTTCTCCTTATGGATAGTACTTGGTACATTTTCTTCCTGATTTACACCTTATTCTCGATCTTCTCAAGATCATTTCACATTCTAAATAATCCTGTCCTTCAGAGTGCTTGCAGCTCCCCTCCACCAAGATGTGGTGTCCAATTTGGGAAAGAATCATGTAGTAAGTGCTTGCAGTCTGCATTGTTCCATTGCTCTTCAGTGCCATGCATAAGATATGGCTTTGCTGGTTCTGTGCTTTTTCAAAGAAAAAAAAGAAAAGGGAGAACATTTTAAAATGCTGATCCCTCTCTATTTGATTTCTCATTTTAAGCTGTATGTATTTTATTACTTTATGTTTCAGAGGGACTTGAGGTTAAATAGTAATTTTAGCCATTATGTATATTATATAAATAGTTCACTTGCAAAGATTAGAGAAACAAAATGAGTTGAAAATCTGGCAGGATCATGCAATCTATTTAAAATAAGAAAAGGGAACACAACACACCACTAAACAACATGAAATTGCATCTCTGTGTTCTCTAGCTTGAGGAGAAGATCTTGCCAAATTCCAAATCGAGTGCTGAGTAACTATAAACATATTCTTGTTCAGTTGGAGTAAGATGTATTTTGTGGCACTGCTCACATCTTAGCAGCTAGATAAGTCTTGGTGTTATATAGAACTTACACAGTCTCAGACTCCATTTTTATAAGGATTCAACAATCAAGGAAGGACTAACTTACGCAATTGAATATGGCTACATTAAGACTACCTGCCATGCTCAAAACCATAAACCATTACTGATCTGAGACAAAGCTGTGCATGACAGGAAAATTTTAAAAGAAAAAAAAAGAGGAAAAAAAGACTAGAAAAATAATGATAGATATAAAACCGGCAATATCCCCAAGCTAACTGTAGCTGCTGCTCACTCAAGCCAATTCTTTCTCACCAAGGTGAGACATCCTAAACCATAAAAAACTTTCTTTAAGAAATGTGATCATTACCTTTACTGGGTGTTTGTGCCCCATTATTTGGCAATTCAACTTGAATTTTCAAACAAAACTGAAAAACACACAGAAAAAGTAACACATAAATAGATTTTTAAAAAATTATATGAGATTTTGCTACCTAATTGAGAAAAAAGAATGCAAGAGAAACTTTTTGCTGGATTTACTCTCTCTCTAAATTTCTTCTTTACCACAGATTTGCTCTCAAATACATAATAGTTCACTATGTACAGAATTCAAAGGTCATATAAACATCCATTTTTTGCTAGAGGAAGAGTTTTGATTTCTTATCCATAGGCACAGACTGGCATAATCCTAAATGTCTTTACTCTCCTTTATGGGAGTGACGCCAGTGCAAAGCCCTTTTAGATGTATACAGTTAGCCCACAAGCTGAAATAAAATTCTAACATCACCCTTCAAAAGAGGATGCTTTCTCTCATTCTGTCTTCAAATCAACAGTTGCAGACCTACCTGTCCTATTATGCAAAATATCAAACTTGAAACAGTCAGCTAGAGTGCAGTTACCACTACCATGTCCTCTTTTCATTTAGCTCCATCTGAAAGCTCTTTAAAAAAAGGCTTATAAATAAATATATACATATATATGTATATATTTATATGTGTATATATGTGTATATATATACATATATATGAAACACCGACTACCAGATCATAGCTACATCTTAATACCACACCTTAAAGTCAGGTAAATTCTAATCTCACAGAGGCTGTATAATCTGAAAAGATGAGAGCATTTACAAAAATTGAGAGCCCCTCAGTAGGGAAGCAGGTTTAGGAGACACAGGTATCAATTTTTCACGTGATAGTGGCATGGCGTCACTGGAGACAAGCATGCTGCAAATCCAGGAGTAATTTTAGAGGACTCCAAATCAAATGCCTTCAAAACCTAAGTCAACCTCTCAGTTGCCAAAAGCATACTCAAATAAAAGGATCTCATTTAGCAAACACACTCAGTTTTCCAATCAGGGCAGTTTGAAAGAACATGACTGGTCCCAAAATGATCACATACTGTATTTTCATTTGGGATCATAACCAGCCCATCAGCTTTCAATGTGCATCTCAATACAATCAATACAGAAAAACAAGAAGGGGCTTCTGCTCAGGGTATGTTCTGATGAAGCACTCAGTCAAGCCTACAGGTGCAGCACCCATGGGTCCATCCCTGGCAGTATTCCAGGCCAGGTTGGATGGGGCTCTGAGAAACCTGGTCTAGTGGAAGGTGTCTCTGGCCATGGCAGGGGGGTTGGAACTAGATGATTTTTAAGGTCCCTTGCAACCCAAACTATTCTAAGATCTGAGAAAACTCCGAATCTGCTCCATGCCCCACTTCTGCCAGATCAGTGCTTTCCATCTTTCAGTGCTCGCATGGCCAATGCCCTGAAATCACCTCAATTTTTCATGTTTCCAGTTAGAACTTTGCTGCTGAGATTGACTGTGCAATGAAATTTTGTAATGTTCAACAGCATCATCCAAAATTTGGGAACTAATATTTCAAAGAATAAAGCCAATCTTTGCCTCTTTAATTCTTTCGTATATACATTATTAGTTACTAATAAACGTGCTCCAGAGAAGTTCCCAGGGTTGCTGCCAGTCCTAATTATTAAAAAACAGTCCTGGAAATTCTTGCACTATATGAAAAGCCTTTTCACACTAATTTAAATAGGGACTAGGACTCATGGAGGGCTCAAATGGCACTCTTAGTTAAATCTGGTTCCTTCATGAGAAGTATATGCTCAGCCTTCCATCCTTCTCCTTTACTTTAAAGGTAAGAGGTTAAATTAAGTTAAAGGAATAGGCAAAAGGTGCCTCACTTGTATTTACTCCTAGATTGCCCTTTGCTTCCCCTTTCAACACCTTGTACCATACCAGAAAAAAAAGACATTTAGGGGGCAGCCCAAAAATCCAAAAATCACTTTCTCCTGTGTCCTTCTTATCTCTTCTTTGTTTATGTTTCCTTTTAAAGTATAGTATATTTGACTTCAGCCTGCCTGTTTTTAATGGGAAAAAAAGAAAGATGGATGATGAAGTGTTTAACTTACTTCACTTTACTTCCTCAGTATAATCTTGGTGAAGACAAGATGGGGCACGTCTAAAATAATCACATAAAAGCAGAGAGTTTTAAAATCTCCAGTTTATTAAATCTCTCTCTCTCTACATATATAGATAACTATCATATGAAGACTTAACTATATCTGAATTCTGTTGTCCTGGTAACATCTGGGTGACTGCTGAAATACCAGACACAAATGGTTCACAAACATCAAGGAATATTGTCCAGCTTCTGTGCACTACTACTGTCATGCCCATTTACATATCACAAGGACAAAAATATGATAGATATGTTATTGTAACTAAAACTATTTTTAGTAAACATATATGTCATGCTGCAAAGCAAATCTAAGAGCTGTTGTGACAGGTGTTACAACATCACCTGGAAAGAATGGCAATGTCAGCTACACATCTCCCTTCATCCTTCTGATACGCTCCAGCAGGGGCACAGGCCACTACCACCATTAATCTCTTGCGCTATACTGTAGGTTAAGCATTTGCAGCAGGTATCACTGAACAAAGGAGTCTCTAAAACAGACACCGACTTCAAAGCCAGTTCTAACAATGGTGTTTTCAATGCCAGCTCCTCCTGGTAAATAGAGAGGCAACTTGAAAAGCAGCCAAAACTACACTTACCTCTCCAATAATGTTCATTGTGGTATATAACTCAAATAAATACCCTTTTATAGACAACAAAAAAAAATAACCTTTGGAACCCAAGAAAACGGTGGGGCAGCAGTTATCAGGAGAATAAATACCATGTTCTGATATTTTGTAGGCTGTGTAGTCACAATTTTAACCTTTACCAACACTTAAGAAAGGAGATAGGTAAAGGTGCTACATACTGCATTTTTACTTTTCCAGGCAAAATTCAGGACTTCAGATGGCCAAGCTGTTGTACAAATTTCTCATATTTTGATTATCACTTATTTTTTTTTGCAACACACAGTTTTTGCTTTCTTCTGTACTTTTCCAAGGAAAAAGGAAACTACTCTTGAAGCAATAAAAGTCACTCTTTTGAGTCACAAATATATGACTAGTTTCATCATTACTGTGTTTGATCTTGTGGAGTACTTATTGATCTTGGTAACCATTGTGAAACAAAGAACATGTTGCCTAATTTTCTGATTGCTATCATAAGAGTACTGTGGCCATCCTTAGTTGTAGATTTCTGAGCCAAATTAAGAAAAAAAAATAATTTAGATAGCTGCCAGCTAACTGATACTTCTGAAAAATTTAGATGGTGTTAGTAAAAACTAGATTTATCTAGAATTTGAGTGTCTTTGTAGTTAGTTGCATAATTTATTAATAAATGGGAATACAGCTTCAAGAGTGTATTAATATATTCATTAATCTCATAAAAAGCATTGTCTGGTACCTTTTTTTCCTTAGAATAGCATTAAGATTATTCTTACAGCTAAATACTAAAAGTTATGTTTTAAAAGTTGCTGAAAAGAAGCAGGGCTGAGCACATTATGTTTTAATCATGTATAAGTGTATTAAGAAATATTTTAAAGTTTTACAATTGTGGAAATATAAGCATATAGAAGATGGGAAAAACTCCATGTAGATCCTCAGCTCCTAGTTCGCACGCTACCAGCTAAGTATTTTCAGTGAACGTCTCTTTAGACCTTTATTATAACCTTTCACCCCCATTAAAGACCAACTAAGACTTTAACAGACCTAAGAAAATCCTGAACATGTACTATATGTCACTGTTCCATGAATTTTTTTTGAAATTTATCTCATAGTCCAGAGAGCATTAAATGACACAATAGAGAATATTACAAAAGCACACCATATGCTAAAATATAGATTATTTTACTCCTCTGTAGGTTGCTTCCGAACCTGCTTTTTCACCCTTTGTAATTGACAGTAAAATATATGCTAGATCAGTCCAGAAAGGAAGTGCAGATCGTCTGCATGGTGTGTGTTGCTGAAAAGGAAAATCTGAAAATGTGGGACCAGTTGTGCATTTTTTCCCAGCCTAGACATAAAGCATACACTGCAAACAGAAGCTGCAAGAAGCTGAGCTCATAGCATTGAATGCTGGATTGTGATACTGATATCTAGGGTCTGCTTATTTAATCTTCCCTTCTGCAACACAAGCGAGAAATTTGTACATGAATGACAAAAAAAAAATCAAAAGAGCAAACATAACATTATGTATCTTCTCAAATAATGAAGGAGAGGAAAGAACAAATATTGGAGAGATGCTGAGCCACATCAGAAGCAGCACCAGGCCAGCATCCATAGCAGTATTTCTACACCTAGCTGCTAACTAGGAACTTAACTCAATGCTTTCACTTAGAATGAGGTACCTAAAATCATCTACAACTCAAAATTTCAGCACCTGAGTTTACACTTCTCCTGTGCCACCTCTGTGGTCTGCACCTCAAGAAACGGAATGGAGTTGCCCAGTCTCAAGTTGTCTTGAACCAGAGTGTTGATAAAATAATGCAGCTTTTATTCCCTTCCTTTTTTTCTTCCATTTTATACTTCAGCACAAATAAATCATTAGATGTCCAAGTTGTGGCTTTAATTACATATAGGGGAGCATAACTGACTTAATGCAAATTTTATGTAGCTTAAAACAATAAATAACACAAATTTTGGTAATGTATATACTGCAAGCAAGTCCTACTCACCCTGCAATGCTAGGGTCAACACATGTCAACATATAAAGTTGACACCCTCCCTCAATCGCTCATTATGCACTACAAATGATTCAGCAGATTCAAGGAGTAAATCCATTTGTTTAGCAGTGCACCATTTTCATTAAATACATTTTCGGAACAAAACCAGATCCTGAGGTTTCCTTTTAAAAAGTTTTTATATTTTCAGCCTTTATGCAGTATTTTAATAATACAGTATTGTCTTATGTGGGAAAATAGAATTTGTGTCCCAGATTCACTATATAATGTCTGCTGTCTACAAATCAAGTAGTGCAAAATTAATTGTATTTAGCATAATGAGTTTCCCATTCTGCAACTTTGAGAAACTCCTTGTGTGATGGAGGAAAGTTTAAGTTCTTTCTTCATCACATTTAAAGCTCATCATATAATATGTAGGGTGGGAGAAAATTAAATGTACTGCAGGATGTACTACTGCTACCCCATCCCCAGTTTTTGCAATAACATTTCAGGGCAAAATGTGAATAACCCCCCAAAGCAGCTGCATTATTGGAGGGAAGACTAAGCAGAAACACTGTTTTATAAAAGTTCATGGAAAAACACGAAACAGAGATTTTGTTGAAGGATTTTTTTTATTGCATCTTATAGATTATTCACTGAAATGCATCTGCAAATTTTGTAATGGTGTGATACAATTATCCAGACTGCATTCATAACTGAAAAAAACTAGTCAGATGCAATCAGAACAAGCCACTTCAGATCAGTACTCTAGCAATGAAAACTGGAGGGAGAAGATCTTCTGGCAAGTTAGAGACCTCGCATTTTTTTATTATGGCCTCAAAAGTGCTGCATTTGGCCCCCCTTAAGCAGGGGGTAGGACCAGATGACCGACAGAGGTCCCTCTCAACCTCAGCTATTCTGTGATTCTGTGTGAAATGCTGAAGTATTTGAGTTAAATTCAGTGAGGCATAATTTTAATCCCCCAAGGAATTGCACATGTAAGTCAGAGAAACAGTAGGTATTGGTTTCTTGCACCTGGGTTGCCTGCTTCATTGCTGGGTTACTGAATGGGAGTGGTCAGCTGTATGTGGATGTCTGTAAGCTTTTCTTTTCTTTCAACTGCCAGGAAAGAAAAATTATGTTACAGCACAAACAATATGTTTAATTTAGCATAATTTTTTTTCCTAGTGTAAAAAGCCATGAATTTGGTTCTTTATGACTCATTCCCACCACATACATTTTTCACTTTGGCTGGGAAGGCAAATATTCAATTATTCATGCAACTCTCTTTAGAACACACTGCCGCTATGACAATGCTGGAAAGCCAAATATTATGCTTAAAAATGGTATCCTGGCTGCCTAAACTAATACCCCTGTACATGACTGTTATCATGGCCTCTCACAAAACTGCAATTTGTCATGTGCTAAAATGCAAGTTCTGTGACCATCAGGTACTTTTTTCCAGGGTTTCCTTGTTTATGTCTATATCTATGTCTATGTCTATGTCTATGTCTATGTCTATGTCTATGTCTACGTATTTAAACGCTGCCTCTGTTCCATTCTTTAACTCCATTCTGGGTGATGCTTACATACCTCTTTCTAGGTAACCAATTTCCTTTTGATTCCTGTAAGTCTAAAAGAAATCGTCATTAAGAAATAGTTTCTCACTTGAGTCGAGTAAGTTTGCACTGAACAGCTGATAAAGATCATATCTGGTATGAAAATACATGGTACAGGGAGACAGACATTGTCTTCCAACCATTATGAGGTGAGAGATGCAAATTTTTGTGACAGAGCTGTTGATAACTCAGAAGCTGCTGCCATGAATTTAAAAAGAAAAATTCCCCACTCAGATCTGAGCAGAAAAACAAGGTGAAGCATGTGAAGATAATGCACACAAATACAGGCTACAGGCATAATACACACAAAGTAATTTAAAGTAGACAGTAGCAACCAAGGCATTAATAATAGATATAGAGATGCATCATTGTGTGGAAGGACATAATACTGTTTGTAAAACTGTGTCTGACTTTATATACATTTAAAAGTAAGTTTTGGGTTCAAAAATTCTGAAACTAAGACTTAAGAATGACATAAGAATCAGCAAAAACTAAACGTTGATTGAAACCAAGTGAGCATTTCTTCCCAAGAAATACATGTGTGTGGAAGAAATCATAAAATATGGATCTGTGTTTCTACACAATCCAGAACATGTACATTAACACATGAATGTCAGCACTCCTAACTAGAAATTTCCCATTAGGGAACCCACTACCTATTCCATTGATTCGGTGTTATTACTTCCCTTTTTAAAATTCTTACTGTGCAACAATGTAGATCATGAATCTTTATCTGAAAAAGCGTACGAAGCCCACCCTGGACAAAGACAAACGTTCCAGAGGCTTTAGTTGAGACTAATGTGTGAATTAATATATACACACCTCCAAACACAAAAAGAATGCATAACTGGTAATCAAATTTTTAACCTAGAGGACCTCATTACAATTACAAGTAATTACAAGTGCAGAAAAACATATGTATACTTCCCTTTTTTTTTTCCCCCCTAGGATCCCTTCCTTAACTAAGCACTCCTATAAATGATACTGAGCCAGGAGAGGCTCCTGAATGTATCTTAGATTACCATAATTATACACAGCGAGTGGCTGTGTGGTACTTAGTTCCCAGCAGGGGTGAAACCACGACGATATTTATACACAATATAATAACAGCAGCAGAAGGCAATGGTGTAAATTTGAGATGCTTTTCCATTTTTTAAAATAAAATTTACAATACTTCTAACAATGAGATAAACAGCAAATATAAATGCCTCCCAAAGTGTGCTCCTGGCAACAAAAAGTGTTTATTCACTTGGAAGCTGTCTAGAAACTGAAGTCATGCCAATAATTTTAATCTTATCTCTCATATATGACAAATGATAGTGTTTTTCATTATTTATAATATAGCTTAAATGAAGCTTAAGGAAAATACTTAAAGATGGATAAAAAGAATAATTGTTTTCATAATATTCTTCAGTTTCTTCAGACTGCAACTGATATACTCAAATATACATCTCCCCTGTCAGAACTGTCATTCAAAAGTTGTATCACAGAAGCTCTTAGGTCTCAAAATTTTGTAGTTTTGATTAGCTTTCAAGAAGAAAGCATATTAAACAGCTTACACTTCAGTGAATTTTGAGAAAGCAAATGTGTTTTCTAACTACCAGCACGCTGCCTAGATAATGCAAATAATTATATTATATGTACTGACAATAGTCCAGATACTCACAGCAGTGATGCTCCTAGACCTGTAATTATATTTTTTAGTTTGAATTCTTATTAAAATAGCCCTCATAAGAAAAGTTTCAAGGAATCTAATAAAGAAAGAGACTTTTTTTCTGAATTTTGAAAAACTACAATGAATGTAATGAATTTTTAATCTAGTGAACATTTCAGATAAGTCTAAAATGCATGTTATCTGTTAATGTTTGTTTTACTTGGAGAAAGTGGCATTCTTATTTCACATCATTATCTTCACAGATATTACTGAATAATAAAAGCTTGTTTTGCTATTCATTTCTATTTTCATGGTGCCTTATCTGGTGAGAGCACAAAACTAAATAATATATATGCAATGGATTTCGAGAAAGCATTCTAAAGGGTTTTGTTACATTGTGAACAAACAGCAGAAGAACTATTTTTTTTTACTTTCATGGTCATGAATGTTTACTATCTAAATTTTCTAGAAGTATATGTAATAAAAGACCAAAAGAGAAAGTAAAAAACGGATCCCTTATTCATATTGGTGTGTACAAGCATGTGAACTATTAACCAGCTATCTTACTTTTAATAATTGTAAAACATGTTAGATACACTCACAAGTAAGAACAACATATGTTTATTTCAAAGGTAAAAAGGAAGCCATACGAACATGTTGAGTAAGAGCTCATTACATGTTAAAGAAATGTTTCATTTCTTTATAGAAATTTAAATGCTCTCGGTAGTTTGGACATACCACTGCTGCAGCTTCCCCGTATTTCAAATAGCATTCCTTTTCTTGATAAAAAGGTTCCATTGCAAGATCCTCCAAGGACTTTCCATTTAAAAAATACTGCAGCAGATACAGATTAATTAAAAGGTGTTACAGATTGAGCAAAATAGAATTATCTGACAAAAACTAGGAGTTTTCAGAAATTGCTAACTTTACTTGGACTTTGACAGTGGAAATATTTTCCAGAAGTTCTGCAGTGGTCTACCTAGAATTTTAATTCCATTAAGATTCACTATTTTATTACCTGGATTTATAACTACTTCGTTGAAGCACAAGTGAGAACTCAGAGAAATCCTGAAGGTTCAGTCTATAGGAAGCATAGCAGAGTCTTGGGAAGAGGTCTTTGGCTGTTGAAGGAGTTATCTGAAATAAAAAGGGAAAGTAAATGCAGCTGAAATCTGAAATTTCTATTTCAAATAAAATGTAAATTTAGGAGGAGAAAGGAGGGGGATAGAATGTCACTCTAAATCAGAATCCACAAACACAGTGTTCATATTTCCAGAAAAATGGTATTTAAAAATCAAATTGAAGTCAAACGGAAACCTTTTCCTGTGATAAAGTCAATTATATTCTGTTGATGATGTAGACCTCCTTTGCTTCAATATCAAAATGATATTAAGTCTCCAAAATATTCCATTCCAAATTCATCTTTTCATTTCTCTGAATAGCTCTTCTATAATGTTGTCACAGTCTACAAAAACAATATCTACACAAAGTAATGCTCTACTGGTTACATGAGCATTCAGAAAGAAACGCATTACCTATCACATCTTCATTTGTGGGTCTCACAATTTACTAGTAATATTTGTTCTTCAATTTATTTCTAAAAAAAGGCTGCTGTTAATAACACTGTCCCTGGTAATTTTTAGAGCTGTTATATATATGGAAGTAATCTAAAACATTCACTGGTACAGGAAATTTATATATTTATATATTTGATGCATGAAGTGCAGAGATATTTCTGTACTGCCTATATTTCTGTTACATTTAAATAATGAACATTGTCCCAAATCAGAGAGTCTCTTCTATGATTTTCCACAAGAAAAAGTTCTAGCCAGAGACAAAAAGAAATAGAAACAATTCCTAACACATAATTATGTTAAATAATCATAGTAAAGTTAGTAAATATTCCCTATTCTGCCAGATTTAGTAAGAGTTCTATTGATCAAATAGTATGTAACTATGACAGTAGTCTACCTCTCATTCTTTTATATATGTTTTATCTGAGCTGAGGCTTTAATCAACAATCAGACAATGATTATTCTCTTAATTCTGTAAATAACCAAGTAACTGTGACAAGATACATTTTAACAATAGTCAAGGTTTTTAAATACTCTAATATTACTGGAATACGCTTGTTAATCACTGAAAGTAAGCCAGTATTTATTTATGATGAAAGAAAATGAGTAGTGCACAAAAACAATTAAAAATGTCAATCTTTATCTGCAAATGATCTGCATTTTTATGGTACCATTATGAAACAGTAATTTCATAATTAGTACTTAATTTTCATGAGGAATTAGTTTAAATAAATTATTGATGGTCTCCTTAAGAAAATAGTCAATTTAAACAAAAGAGAGTCTGTTAATTAAGTTGATTACTCTCAATAAAACCAACAGTGATATTTTAATCATATTTTCAGTTACTCAGTTCAGACAGCATGACAAATCTGTTACTTTCAAATGAAATTTTTAGAACTAGTTGTTTTCATGATGTGAATAGCCATGTCACTTCTGATGGAACTCTGCTTTTAGATCATAATGAAACACAACATGAATGTAGGTTTATAAAATGCTACATGTGCTGACAAGTATTAGTTGTGCTTTTTACTTGTTAACATTGCTGCCCTTGCAAATTCTAAGGCTTATGGAATGATGCTCATGAGCTATATGTTATGGAAACATGAATTTCAATAAAATTTGTAAAATCAACATTGTCCTGTTATATAGTGGGGGCTGGAAAAAAATCCTCGTCTCACGAAGTCAATGGTAACATTCCTACCGATTTTCTTCTCCTGAGTCTGATTCCCCATTTTTAAATTTCCACTAACGTCAGTTGAAATTTGTCTGTGCTGTTCTTTGAAATATTTTGTCTCTTTTGACGTCACTGACACTATTAAAAGATTAAAACGCAAAATACAATCATAAGGAGAATTATCACCACTAAAGGGGAAATAAGTTTATACCTTTGTGTAGGTCTTTTAATTGAGAAAATTAAAATCTGAGAAAATTATGATAGGTAAGACTAAATGTTTGTATAAAATTTGGCTAAGCTATTGAAGATTTATTTCCATATATGTACAAAGCTGTCTATAACTCACTTCCTAAAATAAAGTACTTCATGCATATAACATCTGAATTCTTTAAAGGCTTAAACAGATTTAAATTCTCAATTTAAATGACTCAATACAAATTATCATTTGTGGTCTCATGGACTAAGAACAAAGAGTAGAAATGCAGAATTCCTTCATTACTAGCTAAGTGTCTACTGTAAAGGTCTCATGGAGAAAGTGAGCTCCAAACAGCTGTTTTACATTTTTAATGTATTTGTCTGGAACGAATTGCCTGTCTTTATTCAGTCTGTACAATACACATGAATTACAACAACATTGTCAAGATGTATTGGAGGAGGACAAATCAAAATGTAGGGAACAGATATATCCCAAATATGGTCATAATTATTCCATAAATTACTAGAAGGCATGTCAACAGCACTATGAATAGTATTGACTTTCATTCCCGAGTTACAAAATGTAGTACATTTTCTGAATTATTTATTTGGAAGAACAAAGTATCAGTTTCCAAACAAAACGTAAGGAAACTGTTTGAAGCATTATATTGAGTTTGTGTGGCCAGATTTTGGTAGCGGGAGGCTGCAGGGGTGGTTTCTATGAGATGCTGCTAAAAGCTGTCCCCATGTCCTAGAGAGCAAATGCCATCCAGCTCTAGGACAGACCCACTGCTGGCCAAGGCCAAATCCATCGGTGTGGTGACAGCACCTCAGGGATACCAGAGTTAAAAATGGGGGGGAAAAACTGTTCAGTTGCAGTCAGAGACAAATATGATATGAAAATACATGAGAGCAACAACTCTGCAGTCACCAAGGTCAGTGCAGAAGGAGAGGCAGGAGGTGCTTCAGGCACCAGAGCTGAGGTTCCCCTGCAGCCCATGGTGCAGCCCATGGTGAGACAGCCGTGCCCCTGCAGCCCACTGAGGACCACGGGGATGCAGAGATCCACCTGCAGCCCCTGGAGGACCTCGTGCTGGAGCAGGTGGATGACCAAAGGAGGCTGTCACCACATGGGAAGTCCACGCTGGAGCAGGTTCACTGGCAGGACTCGACACCCTGTGGAGAATGCACACTGGAGTAGTCTGTTCCTGAAGGACTGTCCCGCATGGGAGGGATCCACGGCAGAGCAGGGGAAGAGTGTAAGGAGTCCTCCCCCTGAGGAGGAAGGAGTGGCAGAGACAGCATGTGGTGAACTGACTGCAGCCTCCATTCCCTGTTCCCCCTGTGCCCCTGCAGGGAAGGATGTAGAGAAAATCATGAGTGAAGTTGAGCCTGCAGATAAGCGAGGGATAGCAGGAAGGTGTTTTATGATTTGGTTTTATTTCTTGTTTTCCTACTCGTATTTGATAGCTAATAAATTAAACTAATTTCTTCAAGCTGAGTTTGTTTTGCCTGTGACAGTAACTGATGAGTGATCTCTCCCTGTCCTTTTCCCAGCCCACAAGCCTTTTGTTCTATTTTCTTTCCCTTGTCTGGCTGAGGAGGTGAGGGATAGAGCAGCTTTGGTGGGCACCTGGCATCCACCCAGGGTCAACGCACCACAAATATAAATATCATAAGTACATAAATCCAAACTATTTGCATCTCAATCTTTTTACATTTTTAATCAACCAGTTATGGGACACACGGAGACTGTTTGCATGGAACAAATATACTATGTGGATTACTGAATTCCATAAAGCTATTGAAATCTGGCATTTAGGAATAAAGGTAAAAACCTCTAAGTTCCAGACGGAATAATATTCTGTAACCTGAAATCCCCAACTGCAGAAGATAGAACACTACAGCCAGTGTTCAAAGAATACCAAGGATTAGCATTTTAAAAGTAAAACAATCTGGAAAAAAAAAAATGGAACAGTAGCAGCTAAAAGAATCAATACATTACATTTTACATATAATTATTTTTATGCCTTTCTGTTTAATCACAAAAAATTATTTAATCTGGCGGGTGTTTCTTACCTTTTCACACTCTCTGCTGATGAAAAAAAAACCCCATCTCTTTGCATAGTAAAAGTGCATATATTTACTTGGGGACAAAACAAACAGCAGGAATAGTGTTGTGTACCTCTCCCTGGAATCACATAAAAATAATGTAGACCTAATCATCACCACAGCTTGTGCAGTCTCAATACTGGAAAGCAGAGGCATAGGAGCCACACAAGTAAGGCAAGCCATGTTGACTCCACAGTTTCTGGTAGTGAAAGTATGAAAACCCATTGCTGAATTTTTCTTCAGTAGCTCGTATTTTAAGCAGTAAAGAGTAATTTTTGAGGAGTAATTTTCTTCAAGTTAAACCTGACCAACTTCAAGTGAATTTAAACATTTCAACTATGTTTTACAATATTTGGTATAGTAGTTTTCAGTCATGAATTGCAAAACCTGAGGAGATCTAAGTTTAAGAAACCCTTTGATAGTGAACACAGGTATGACAATTTACCTCGCCATTCTCAGAGCCTCAAACTCTTAAGAAAATGGAATTACTAGAAAAGAAAAAATCCAGGCATACAATTAATATTTCTTATTCAAAAATAAAGAGAGGAAGAGAATTCTCCTTCGAAATGATAAACAGTCACTAGTATAATAATTTATTCTTATGTTTGCATCTGTGCTGAAAACTTTTGTACAGAATTGCCAAATTAATTCAGTTTTTGCAGTCTGATAAAATTATTATCGGTTGAGATCTTTGTGATGTTCCATTTGTGCAAAATATCCAGAAAGCTGCTGCCATTTGCCAGCTGACAATTTTCTCCCTCTCAGTCCACAGACTAGACTGCTCCCATGCCACATTTCAACATTTGACTTTCCCTAGAAATCTTCATGGAAAAAAAAGTGAGGTAAAAACTTTTCACTGGGAAAATTTATTTTTCAAATATCATACAACTTACCTTAATATATACAGAAATATATATAAAGTCTTTCATCTAGTAGCCTGAGAGACCAAACCAAGATCAGGTTTCTTCTTTATTCCATGATGTATACATACCAAAAGATTTTCAGTCCCTGTTCTGACAAGCATTCAATTTGAATAAGCAAGGAAGACAAATGGAGGAAGAAATGAAATATTAATATCTCTAGCTTGAGTTGGAGTGCTAGAGAAAAAGCAACTGACTTCCAGGGATTCAAAGAAAGAGCAGAGCCAGGATCCAAGTGTACAATTTCTGCGATAGTGCAGCATCTCGATTTGAACATTTTCTTTCTTCTATGCCTTGTAGGATTTCACATATGATACTTTTTAAACCAAATCTGGTTTGCAGTCCTGACTACAGCGACCACAGTTTTGCATGTTCAGACCAGAATAACCATCCTCCATTTATTCTGGAACCTGAAACTCTTGTTCCAACCTCTTCCCCACAGAAGAAATGCCAAAGGAAAAGAATGTTTTAATAACGTATGGATAACCACAAAAGTAAAGCTAGAGTAATTTTATGTGAAACTTGATCTTATGAAAGAAAAATCTGTATATTTTAGCTAGCTTATTCACTCTTTTAAAAAGTATAACTACGACATTAAAGTAAGTAAATAAGGGAATACCTTCCTATTTTTCAGAATCAGAGATGGAGTATTAGGCGCCTTATTAAATTATTTGATTACAAGTAGACTGTTTTCTTTCAGTAAATCACTAAATGTATCCAGATGCCCCAATACACGCTGCTTGCTACCTTTAAGGTAGAGTTTCAGGTGCCTTGCCTGGCTGCTCACAGAAGACACGCACAGAAGCAGCGTGGTAGCAGGCATGCACGGAAGGGCAGCTCAACAGCGAGGCTCCAAGGGACTTTATACATTTCCAGGCAATGAAAATCTAGGGGAAAAGTGTTGGGGTTTGAGCCTTTGGATTAAGGCATTCATGCCTGAGCCTAATTCAGGCATCTCAGCCTTTTCTTGGCTTTTAAGCACGAGAAATATTTCTTAGGATTACCTCATGGATGCATGAAATGAATTCTCCATGGAAATGTTTACAGAACTGGTCTTCAAAACAATTAAAGGGACAGCAATGTAGACATCTTAGTAACCTTAGACTAATCCTGATGTGGAAAACTAAAAATGAACAATTTTTACTTGAAATTGCTAGGACACATTCACTTATAGGCTAAACGGGCCTGGGATAGGATGTGGCTGCAGTTGATGTGGTTGGGCTGCTTAGTAGGACTGATCAGCTGAAAAATAGCAGTGATCTCTGTCACGTGAAAGATTAAAAACACATCTTTTTATTTTTGCTGTAGTATGCTCTCGCATAACAGGTAATGTAGACTATCATGCATCATGTAAATGATGTGTAGGCTGTGAGCTGGCCCCTTCCTCAATGGCAAATTTGCATCTACGAATTTAGCCAGCATATGTTGTGTAAGGAAGTTTTACCGTAGGCCTTTTGCTGCTGAGTGGTAACACTCCAATCCATCTACCTAAAATACCATTACAATCGGACTGGCATAAGTGATGTTTATTCCCACAATGCTTGTTAATATAGAACATCGTCATATGCTTTGAAAAACTGCTTGTAATGTACTCCTTGTACCAGTTACCTTGCTTGTTTATAAATAACCAGTCTAGATCTTTTAAATCAAATAAAAACAACTTCTCCCTTCTTACAAAAAGTCTTATTTTTGGTGCATGCAAATGGCTGGCCTTCTTAAAGGCAGGGTAAATGCTATGCATGAAGAATATTATTCTTTTGCAAACACTTTCAGTAATTATGCATAACTATTTTCTTTCCTTTTTTGTAAGTTGTAGCAGGATGAATGCAGCAAATTATAAGGTTATTTTAATCACCTCTTAAATGCAAATTGAGTAGAGCAACCAAGTCAGCTATAAAGGCAGTTATCAGAAATTATACTCTCCTGTTAAAAATATGTGCTAGATTCTTTCATTTCCCAAAATAACTTCCTTACAGGTTTTCCCCCTTATAATTGTTGAGTCTAACCTAAAAGGCAGCTATTTAAAGTGATTGATCTAAAAAGCTCATAGTCCACAAACCTTCATTATGAATTGCGCACGACTTATAATCTGCCTTGTAACCTTTACTTCCTGCCCCTGCCCTAGCCTCAGGCTCTAAAAAGAGTCATTTGCCATGCAAATCCCTACAATTTCCAAATTAGCTTTCAGTAACTTGTCATAATTTTTTGAAAGGGTTTCCTATCCATAAACTTCACAAGAGCCATATAAAACCAGTGTAGTTATGCAGTCAACATTCAGTAATGACAATGAGCATCCATAGGTGCTAATTCTTCTAGAAGAACCTACAAAATCATCTGTGTGTGTGTTTAATTAATTTTAAATGGTTACTTAAAATTAACTTTCTTAACTTCATAAACTCATATATTTAAAAGGATGCTTAAAAAAATCCGGAAAATAGCGAATTAAAACATTAATTTCTGTAAGTTATCTCTATATCTTACTACAAGAGCTAGGCATAGCAGAAAAGTGCTACACTCACTTTTGATTTTTTAAGAATTTACAAAGAAACAGCAGATCCAGACATCATAGGTATGTGTCTCTTCCATGTGCCCTCTGCAATCCAGCCAAATAGTTTCCAGTTCGCATATTACCTGCTGCCATGCTGGGAGCCTGGTTCTACTAATCTTTCAATATTTCAATATTTAACACAGCTAGACTCATGAACTTCAGTGGGCTACTCACATATTTTAAATTCAAAAAGGTAATACTATTCCCTTACTGGGAATAGTAAGGAATTCAGA
Organism: Eulacestoma nigropectus; assembly: GCA_013397775.1. Taxonomy (NCBI): domain Eukaryota; kingdom Metazoa; phylum Chordata; class Aves; order Passeriformes; genus Eulacestoma; species Eulacestoma nigropectus. Next base: position 565,827 of record VZTE01002229.1, read on the forward strand.
CTTCAACTTGCTTTAAACTTCGAGATATCACTCGTGGGCAAATACATGCCGACTAAACTGTGATGTATCATATGCTCAGTATTGATATCATATTTTAATTTTTGTAGCCTATAATGAGCATGATGAACTGTACATATGAATAGAAATGAAAGTTTTACTCCTAACTATAGTGGGAAATTCTTTCTTACAAAAGGAAAAAGGTGGTATCAAATACTAATTTTCTTTATTTCTTTAAGGTCTAAGTGATCTGTGGTTGAATGGCTGGAGTATAGAAAACGGATGGCTCAGAGGAATAGAACTGTCCAAGCATGGGCATAAGTTTATCTGAGATATAGCAGAGAGTATCTGAGAACAAAAACAGAAAGATGATTGAAGAAATCAAGCACTGAAAACTGACATTAGAAATTTTAACCTCATAGTTCTGACTAGCATGATTATATGGCTCTTTTACGGATATTCATGGAACTTTTAAACTTACTATTTATTAACAATTTTAAAAGAGTATATAAGTCAAATATGCATAACTTCAACTTATATATATATATATATATATATACACACATCTGCTGTTATGATGCCTACAAACTAATATCTGATGTGGTTACCACACTACATTCACACTCCCAAGGACCAGACTCTGCCACAAATTACAACACATACATTTTTAAGGTTAATAAGAAAATATTGTCATTTTAATAACTATGTTATTTGGTCATTATTTGGCTTCTATCATATTACACTTAAATAGCTAATATAAGACAATAGGTAAAATGGTACCGGTGCTGCAAGCATTGGTGTGAATGGGGTGTCTTGCAGAGCTGGGGCCTCAATCAGCAGAATTACAGAATCACAGAATCATTAAAGCTGGAAAAGACTTTCAAGATCATTGAGTACAACCTTTGATGAAACACGACCTTGCCAACTAAACCACAGCACTAAGTGCCTTGTCCAGTTGTTTCTTGAACACTTCCAGGGACAGTGACTTCACCACTTCCCTAAGGAGCCCTTTCTAATGCTTGACAACTCTTTCCATGAAGAAATTCTTCCAAATGTCCAACCTGAACCTTCCCTAGTGCAGCTAGAGGCCATGTGCTCTTGTCTTGTCACCAGCTGACAGGGAGAAGAGACCAACCCCCACCTTGCTACAACATCCTTTCAGGTGGTTGTAGAGAGTGATAAGGTTCCCCATGAGACTCCTTCTCTCCAGGTTAAACATCCCCAGCTCCCTCATCCACTTCTCATAAGACTTACTCTCCAGATCCTTCACGAACTTCGTTGCCCTTCCCTGCACACACTCTAGCACCTCGATGTCTTTCTTTGCTCCAAATATTCACAGATTCCTCTGCTAACTTCAGGAGAGAAGATGTTGCTCTTCCTGCAGAACTGGCACAGCTCAAATAGAGAAATGTACTATAATACATCTAGATCAGAGCTGTTTATCATCTGTGCTGAAGCATCATATGATATGTAGTGTAGTTGATGATTGTTTTCACAGCCACAAAAGAGCAGCAAAAGAGGAAACCCACCACCACTTCTGCAGCAAGAGCGTCAACTAAACACAAAAAGAGATTCCTCAGACTGAAGTTGCTTTTTCACGAGTGCACCTGAGAAATGCCCTCTGCCAGCACTGCATCAACCCCATTCTCCTTCTTAAGAAGTCTGTGGTGATATTTTATTTCTCTCCTGTTTTTGTTATTGTCTAAAAGTTTCAGACGCATGTAGGTAGACACCTGCAAGTAGCAGAAGGCTGAGCAGACTGCGTTGTTCATTTACCTTGTAATGCAGAGAAGGTAAGGGAAAGCAATCCATTATGCACAAACAACTCAAAATATTTCTAAGTTGCCCTTGGCAAGCAGGTGCAAGCAGGTGTGTACTTATCCCAAAGACAGCTTGTATGTATGTAGCCCTTTTCCCCCAACAAGCTAGAGAGACAACTTAAATCCTGAATTCCCTTCTCACAGGATTCCAGGCTTTTGAACTTACAAAGACAAATTTGAATTGCATTTCTGTAGCACAACCATGATCTTTATTACTTTTCATGCTGTTGGACTGCGTGTTTTGTATCTGAATATCAACACAGCAGCATTTAGTTCAATGTGTGTAGGTCTCCAGGCAGTAGTTTAGGAAATTATGTGATTACATGGCATGTTACTCCTTAAACTTGCAATTAGTTCATTGAAAAGGTCTTCAAAATGTTTTTTGTTCTTTTTATTTTTCTTTTTTTTAGGTCATCTGTGAAGTCTCTTTAAAAATTCTAGTTCTTCATCAGCTTTACCCATGATGACATTTTATATATATTCCCAGAAAAAAAAAATACTCATTGTAAGACTTTAAATGGCAGTAATTCTTACAGCTCTCAATTTTGGCTGAAAACAGACCAGAAAGCAAGTGCAGCAGCAGCAATCACACAATGTAAATGCTCTGTTTGGTCATTTGATCATTTTATGGTTGTCTATTACAGAAAGATAGCTAGATAGCTGGAATAACTGCCAAAGAAAGCTGTGATATCAGTCATTCACAGAAAAAAAATGCAAGGGGTAGGCTGTAATGGCACTGCATGAGTCACTTGTCTTAATTTTGGTAAGTAGTTTTAGTATTAAGCTGCAGTCCTTCATATCAAGTTCTGGATACCAGTACTTGTCCTGCAATTATTGGTTTGTTGTGACAACTTGAGACTTACCATGAGCATGTTGTATAAATTTTGCCTGTAATTCTTTGGGATGCCTTCACAATTCCTTGAAATTCTATAGAACTTGAGGTGGTATTTAATTATGTGCCTATCTTGCGGGTGAAGCTCATTCTGTAGGTTGAAATATGGTATTAGAATAGCATCCATACACTTGGAGTTCTGGAATCACTTTCTAGATAGGAAGATATGTAATTTCTGTTAAATCAGACACTGCAAGTAAACAGTCTTAATTTTTTTCTCCTGTAATTGCATATTTATAATCCACGCAGCAACCTCCATATAATCAACTAGATAAGCATCTAAAAAAGAGCAGATGAGATAAACTATCAGCTGCTCTGGTTTTGATTTGACTAAACTGTGTCATATAAAAACAAAAGTAATCTTGTGAGCCATCTGCAGACAGTTCCTGCTCCTCTGAGGTTTACAGAACTGCCAGGAGGTGTGATCTGTATGCAGTTGGAGTGCAATGCCTCAGAGGCAGGTTCTCTACTCTTCTGTTGTGTATGCACAAAGAAATATTTTCTTTCCAACATTTTTATGGCATCTTGTAAACTGTTCATCGTTCAGAGACAATTGTCTTCTCATAGAAATTGTCCCTATGGATTTGGGAAAGGGTGGTTCCATACCTGTAGTACAAGAAATGATGGCCAGCATGGCCAAGGGAAGCACTGCCTGGAGGTAGTTTGGAAGGTGACTGCTTGGGAAGCTCTCTGTGCTGGGTGTATCACTTCTCACACATTGGGAGGGCAAAGTGGACCTCAGCTTAGCTGCAACCACGTTTATTAGATCAGCTGCAGTGCCATAAAAAAGACCTGAGTGTTTATCTGGCTGCTGGAGGGCAAGGAAGGAGAAAAGGAAATAACCCTACATTTATAGTATTTGGTCATTCCTGGTCTGAGACGAAAGCAATGACAATTGTGGTGAACTCTAAAGCCAACAGAATAAATCCTCGGTATTTACAGTCAAAGCTTTCATTATTTGAAAATTTGCTATGGTTAAACAGGTCTCAGGTAAACTTTAGATTTTACAGTGCACTGTTGATGCCATGATGATTTTTTCCTTTTCTTTTATATCCCTTTTATATACCCTTTTATATAGCTTTATGTATCCTTAGTGCTGTTAGCCCATATATTTGTAACTCTTTAAGTCTAATAATTTAGCTAGACCTAATATTCCATTAAGCCAGGAGACCAAACATCCTGGAAGCCTCGCAGTTAGGGGTCAGAAACCCTAGACACCAAGGTCCTCTCTAGAACACATTTTGTAAACTAAGATAAGCCCATCCAGGGGGAAGGTTCCTTGGGACGGGGAGCTCACTTGGGCCTCTCATTGGGGAGTTTTGATAGATATGCTAACTTACAAGGCCTATAAATTGTATACACGATTTACCGTGCGTGTGCATTTTGGGGGAGTGTGCATTTTGGTGTGCATTTCGGCACATTCCACTGGGATTTTGTGCATCTAAGGATCCTAAAATAAATACCGAGGTAAATACCCCTTTTCCCTTTAACTGTGTCTGGATTTTTAATTTTAAGACCAAGAAAAAGGCAACACCGTTAATAGTTCTGCATGTATTGCACAGTTAGGAATAAATGTACATCATTTAGGTGTACATAAATAATGTACACCTTGATTTGAGAACTGAAAAATATGGTTGTGATTTTTTTTTGGTGGGGGGGGGGAGCGGGGGGAAGAGTGAGCTCTTTCACATATTCTATGACCTCTACCAATCTCAAAGAAGAGATGGCATGCTCAAGAAAAGAATACTCTGTGCATCTGATTTAGTATTTAGCAAAACTTAACTTTCACCCTCCTGTATCGACTTGTTCAAGGATAGCCTATAGGATTTGGGTTTTTTCATTAGCTTCAGGAAACTTTCCAAATACAGTAACATCATCCTGATAATACTAGATTCTGAGTTTGTCATTAAGAATTAGTAATACACTTGAAAAACTCAGGATGTTGATTCAGGTCTATATGGCGTACGATTAAAAGAGAAAAGTTCCATTCAGCGTAATAAACGCTGTGAAGCTCAAACTGTCTGGATACTTGGCAATAGGCATTCTTTAAATCAATAGTATAAAACACACTCTACAACTATGACATCAGTATCTGTAAATGGTTAACTGTCAATTGTCAGTCCCAATGGCTTTGGTTTCCCTAAGTCCACACAAACCCAAATTTTCTGGTTTGCTTTTTGTCACCACTGTGCTGACACTAATTTAGGAAATGCAGTGACTCCATTAGCATCTTCTGGGATATTTTTTTAATTATCTTGTAACTCAGCATCTCTTGTTCAATTGTAGAGAATATAATTTCCACTGTAGAAGTGGCACATTGGATTGAATTGTCATGCTGTGAATAAATCATTCTGCACACATATGGCATTTTCATGTACCAGCTGATACTATTTCTTTTGTAAGAGCTGAAATGGGAATTTGTATTGAAACAGTGTTTCATTGTATTGAAGCAATACATGTTTATATATACATAAACACTTGCCGAAGAAGTAGAGGTCACAGATTTCTGCTTAACAGGAATATTACTGTACACAAGAATAAATATTAGCAGTAGACATCAAAAGTAATTCTTCTATGCAGGAGATAACGAGAATAATGTTCTTCAGGTGGCTTACTAGATAATGTCAAGCCTAAAACTTCTATAGCAGTTCAGGTAAATGCATTCGCTGTGTATTGAAGCTCAGAAATCAGCCTCCAATGTTATTTTAGTATCATATGACCATTCTACTGCTGCAAGAAAAAGTAACTGGAGACAAATACATCCATAATAAACAACTGATTCCATCCATGGTCAAAACAGTAACATCTGGTACTGTAACATCACATAAATATTGCCTAGATAAAAATTCATTATATATTTTAATGCAACATCTTTCTGCAAAATTTGCAGGTTATCCAATCTGGTTTACAATGTGCTCTAAATATTTACACACACACACATATATACACTCTTATACATGTTATATATGCTGAGCTTTTAGCCATAGTTCCAATGGTTGCAGTTTGAAGGCAGTTCACCATTTCTCAATTTTCCTATTGCCAATTGGGTTAGAGAAGCAACAATTACGATCTCGTGTATTGTCAGGTCCAATTCATGCAGTAAATACTATCTATAATCAAGAGGAAATGCTTTCTTCCATAAAATAAACTTTGGCTTTTTCTGCTGTGCTTTTAGACTTACACATGATTTTTAATGCCCTTAAAGCAGAAGTGTACTGTTCTGTTGAGGCACTTGGTTTCTGTGTATGCTGGCAAACTTCATTGGATTCAGCTACAAGATTTATTGCACAAAAAAAAAAATCTATTATAGAAGTACAGATTCCTTTTTTTTTTCCATCATGAAACATAGAGAGTACTCCCCAGCTCTCTGCTCTGGTGGGTACTCTCCAGTGGGTGCTACGATAAAGCAAACAGCATAAGTGGTTTTCTTTCTTCAGCAAAGGCAGTGCCACTAACTGTCACTATATGATTCCCAACCATTTTCATGTGAACAACAGAAGGAACTTTCAAGGCCAGGTTGGATGAGGCTCTGAGCAACCTGGTCTAGTGGGAGATGTCCCTGCCCATGGCAGAGTAGCTGGTATTAGATGATCTTGAAGGTCCCTTCCAAGCCAAACCATTCTACGACTTAGGAGCATGTTGATTGCATAGGAAAGATGCAAATAAATTAAATGACAGCATGACACCGGTCTTGTTTCTTCCCCATTGTAATAGAAAGGATGTAGAACTAAAAAGTTTATTCCAGGGGTCCACAGAAATACCAAAAGAAAGTCTAATCCTGACTGCCGCAGACAATACTAGAAACCAACCAAACCAAGCAAAAAATCCACAAAGTCAGATTAGCTTTAGGGGCTCACTGAATTCCTTTTCCCGACAAATGTCCTTTTCTGTCCAACACCACCACTGCAACACCAGAGGTCTTGTGAGGAACAGAAGTTCATGTTACGTACATGAAGCAGCTACCTGTGAATAGATGGGAACTAATGCAGAACATTTCTTTCAGTCTTCCAACAGCCAGTTATGATGGGAATGACTGATAAACAACCCTAAGTTTTTTTATTTTGTTGTATTTTCAATACTGAAAACAATGAAGGTATTTCAAAGGCAGTTGTAATGCAGTACTCAATTACTACAGACTTAGGCTTTTAGCATGGGGGATGAGATGTGAATAAATCCTGTATGATTTGGAATACAAAGTCACTAAAGGCAAGGAAATACAAATGTAAAAAAATAGAAGTAGGACAGAGACATAAAACCGTGAACATGAAGTCAAAACCACAAAATATAGAGAAGTGATAGTAATAACAAGCTTTTTCTGTCTAAATGTTACTAAGGTGACAAAGGCAGCATTCAGTAAATAACAAACGAATATGTACCTATTTCGACAACTGGCTGATAGTAAAAATTTTTGCACAACCTCACTGTCAAACCTGAAACATTGCAGTTGCAACGTTTTTCTCAAGAACATTTCTGAGGCAATACTCAAATCCTCTGCCTAATACTATATAGACTGGAATCAAAACTAAATTTAGAAGCAGCTGTTTTAATAGAATTTTGTTTTGCTCATATTTTTAATATTTTTATGTAAGTGGGAGTGAATAATGAAATCTGGAAAGGTGCTATCTTCCATGCATCATTTCCCACTAAAGCATAAGTATGAGAAGGAAGAGACGGAACACCAGACTATGTGACTGCTCGTTTAGAGCGTTTGAGGGATGCTATCAGGTTCTTCTGTTTCCTTGAGGGGCTGAAGGTCCTCAGGGCTGCCCTGGACCTTTTCTTGATAAAAAAGGCTAAGCATTGTGGTAGTTGGGCGTGATTTTTTTTCCCCCACTAAGCTGTGTATTTACGGAGAAATAAGGTTTAATGTTACCAAAGGAAGAAGGCAAGGCGTAACACGGGTGCTGCTGAGAGGGACAAAGGAAGGAGTAAGCACTGAATAGATAGATACAGAAAACCCTGAATAATTACTAGCTCGTTTCAATCCGAATAAAAAAATACCTAATCTATTTCGATAATATTCCTAATGCCGTTTAATATCTGGGCGAGGGGAGGAAACAGGGCGGGGGGAACACGCATCACAATATCCTGCAACTCAGGAAGGTGTGCCAAGTCCCTTCGCTCCGCATTTCGTGGGTATCTTAATCCTGGGTCATCCAATTAAAGAAAACCTCCTTCGGCGGTTTTACGAGCGCAGCACATCAACTCCCTTTGTTTACACACTGGAACAAGATGTTCTTTCCTGTTCCGACAAGAAAAGGAGCTCAAACGCTAACGCGGGGCCCGTGCGCGCTGGCACCGGCCCGCCCGGGGCTGGCTTTGGTTCGGCGCATTCCCGCAGCGGGTCCGGCCGAAGCGAGGAGGGCACGGGCGGGCACCGCCGGGCCGGGCGACTGCCCCA